>JADBJO010005833.1:0-10000 GCA_016801955.1 Conus betulinus
GCTTCGCTCCTCTCCGTATATTGAGAGGGGGTTTGTGTGTTGTGGGTGTGACGCGCGTGCCTTATGGGCATGCGTGGTGTTTGTGCGCACAGGGTATGCAAGCCGCGAGTATGCATTGTCTGTGAGGGAAAATATGCATGGGCAGGAGGCTGGTGCGCATAAGTGTGTGTCGTGCTACTGTCTTATCTGCTGTGTGTCGTGCATGCACGTGTGTGTACCAGCACGCACAACTACATTAGTGCAGTAAATCTCTCCACCAACCAAAAGAGCTTTACAGGAAGCTCCGCGTTTCGACCTAGAGGACTTGAGCAGCCAGGGAAAACCAAACCAGAGACAGAACAAGGACCCAGCAGTGTCTCTTGATATCTCCTGGCCTGTGGTGTGCATGCACTAAATTCTCCATCCATCCTTCATCCTCCTGAACCCCCCTCCCCTCTTCCTCCACACCTCCCACTCCCCTCCTCACTCACTCCCTCACTCCGAACTCCAGTTCGTTGGGATCCATGTTGGTGACTGCAGAAGGAAGTTGAAACACACTTCAAAGAAAAAAAAAATATTATCCCACCGGACAAACGGACAAACAAATCACAAGACAAAACACAACGCCTTTCGACCTCTTAGGTCTTCTACAGGCAAGATAATCAACATTTAGGAGACAATGAACATGAAGAACAGGCACCCATCATCATCATCTTCTCAAATTGGGCACAAAATGCATGTTGAATGCAAACGAGACTGCTGGGAAGGGAGGCAATGCGAGTTCAAATAACATGATAATGATAATAACAATGATAGCAATGATACTACACTACTACTACTACTACTACTACTACTACTACTGCTGCTGCTACCTACTACTACTACTACTACTACCAACAATAATGATAATGGTAATAATAATGATCAAGCAATAACAATAATGATGAAAATTATCATGATGATAATAATGATAGCAACAACAATAATATATTAACAATAATGATGATACTGACGATGATAATAATAATAATAACAATAATAATAATAGTAATATTTTCAAATGATAACAAAGACAGGCTTACATCAAAAAGGCTTACAATCCACTTTCAGTGATAATGGCATTAAATCTTTCCCTTACTCTCGCTTCCCCATAACGTAACCACACCCAGCTTCATCCAGTCTGGATGCAAATGTCCACTGCTGGTTACTTGTCTTGCAAGTGTCGTTGCAGACAGGTGGGAAACCTATTGGAAAAGAAAGTACCCCGAATAGGGAATTTTTTTTTCTTTCATTTCTTTTTCACCCCCCCCACCCCACCCCACCCCAACTAAGTGGTGCTACTTTCACGCCCCTCATTCCCACTCCCCCCCCCCCCCCCCCCCCCCCCCACACACACACAGAGGCCGGATCCAGACCCCAGTGCCAACTGTCTGTTCATAGCCAGCCATCACTGCTAGGGGACACACTGCAATGCTCCTCGGTCACTTCCGTGGTGGTCAGTGGAGGTCAGTTTGGTTAAAACACTCCCAGGTCACATTACTGTTAACTGTCCTGATAGCAGCCATTGCTTCAGCCACAGCGCCAAAAATGTGTGTGTGTGTGTGTGTGTGTGTGTGTGTTGGAAAGGGGGAGGAGGAGAGAATGTCAGCGTCAGGGAGGTGGAGGGGAGGAGGAAGAGGGATGGGGTTGGAGGGGGTGCATCAAATCGTGGATCCCAGACGGCAAATCTCCCGTGATGATGAAGCAGACCACATCCATCAGACGGTAATTGCCAATCCCTTCAACTGTCCGAGGCTGTGGTTGGTTGGCTGGCGGCCCAGATGATTGGTGGGATCCAGTTCACACAACCACAGCGACAACAGCAACAGCAGCCTGCCCAACAACCACAACTATGACAATAAACACATCAGCCGCAACGACATTGCTTTGCTGGAAAATGATTTAAAACAAGCATCTGTCCATTGTCAATGACTGGCATTCCTCTGACTGCTCTCAGTCTGTCTCTGTCTCTCTCTGTCACCTAGAGAGAGAGAGAGAGAGAGGAGTGCGCGCGTGTGTGTGGAGAAAGAGAGAGAGAGACAGAGAGAGAGAGAGAGAGATTCTGTGTGTGGGTGTGCATGAGCGCATGCGCGCGCGCGTGTGTGTGTGTGTGTGTGTGTGCGTGCGTGTATGTGCCTCTCTCCCTCTCCACACATACACGCGCGCGTGCGCGTGTGTGCGCGCGCGCATGTATGTGTGGAGAGGGAGAGAGCGAGAAGAGAGATTTTGTGTGTGTATACGTGTGCGCGCGCGCGCGCGCGCGCGCGCGCGCGCGCGTGGCGTGTGTGTGTGTGTGTGTGTGTGTGCGTGCGTGTGAGTGTGTGTGCGTGTGTGTGTGTGTGTAGAAAGTAGTGTGTTTCTGCACACATGCCAACAAACTGCGCGCACCAGCTGCAAGACGAAGTCTTTCACCACTATATATTGATCTGCCCGCCGCACCCCCCCCCCCCCCCCCCCCCCCCCCCCCCCCCCTCTAAAAACTGCACTCGCTTCCATCTCTTCTCATCGCAGTCAGCACCCAAACTGACTTTCCTAGGCTGAGATATACGACGAACAGGAACGCCAGATGGCAGCGGCCTTGACGTCAGGAAGTCTGAGGCACACAGCAATTAAGTACCACCTTCAGTACTTTTGCGAGTCATTTAGTGTGTGAAGTAACGCGGTTTTAATGAACGACACAAAACAGGACAAGAAATTTTCGGGCAATATGCCTTCCTCAGCGACAAAAAAAAAAAAAAAACAAAAAACAGTACAGACATTAACATGCGCAATACTCCCCTTGTGAAGCCAAAGTGGTGAATGAAGTTGAAAGGGATCGAACTCCAAGGGAGAAGGAGGGGGGAGGGGGGGGGGGGGGGATGAGGGGGAGAAATTACAGCCAGAGTGGCTGATTTGTATTTCTGCCTGCATTATGATACGGCTTACAACGACATCTTCTGTTATCAAAAACAAAACAAACAAACAAACAAACAAAAAACACCTGATTCAGTAGCAGGTACGGGAGTGGATTAGAGTCTAAAGGTGACATAATAGCTGTTTTCCTACAGAAAACAGATATGATCCTCGAGGAGCTCAGCGAAAAGAGGGAAAACTGTTATTATCCTGAAAATCACGAGTATTTTCCCTGGTCTCCTGAGAGTAATAACTGTGTTTTTCGCTGCTTTCCATCAGGGTCGCAAACTGTGTTTCCTGTTTCCCTTGAGAAGATAACTGCGATCCTTCTTTTCCTGCGGAAAGAGGCGTTACCGCGAGGATAATGTCATTAACGGCTTCCTTTTACGTGCCATTATTCTCGTTCCCTCCTCCATCTCCCCTATACCGCTCTTATTACGACCTCCTCTCTCTCTCTCTCTCCTCTCTCTCTCTCTCTCTCTCTCTCTCTCTCTCTCTGCCCCCCCCCCCCTCTCTGTCCCTCTCTCTCTCTGTCCCCCTCTCTCTCTCTGTCCCTCTCTCTGTCTCTGTCTTCTTTCCCCCCCCCCCCCCTCTCTCTGTGCCCTCTCTCTGCCTCTCTCTCTCGCTGTCTCTCTCTCTCTCTCTCTCTGTCCTCACTCTCTCTCTCTCTCTCCATCTCTCTCTTTCCCTCTCTCTCCCTTTCTCTCCCCCCCTCCATTTCTCTCCCTCTCTCTCTTTCTCCCTCTCTTTTCTTCCTCTCCCCCCTCTCTTTTTTTCTCCCTCCCTCTCTCTCTCCCCTCTCTCTCCCACACTCTCTCTCCCCCCTCTCTCTCCCCCTCTCTCTCTCCCTCCCTCTCTCTCACTCCCTCTCTCTCTATCTCTCTCCACCCTCTCTCTCCCTCCCTCCTCCCCCCCCCCTCTCTCTCTCTCTCAAAAAGGCTCACACCCATGGCCGTGGAGAGACAGACTGTGAGAAAGACAGAGACATAGAGACAGACACAGAGAAAGAAAGACACAGGGGCAGAAAGAGAGAGAGAGAGAGAGAGAGAGAGAGAGAGAGAGAGAGATGAAAGGAACATAGGGGGGAGGGAGACAGAGAGTGGGAGAGACGGAGAGGGGGGTGGGAGGGAAAGATGGGCACACACACACACACACACACACACACACACACACACACACACACACACACACACACATACACACACACACACACACACACACACACACACACACACACACACACACACACACACACACATACACACACACTTGGCGCATTCGGCCCAGTGAGTGAGTGCGATCATGACGCTGGAAGATATGAAGGCTAGTGTGAACATGAACAGTGGCTAATGCTGTATGACTTGAAAGGTTCCTCGTGTGGAAGATATGAAGGCTAGTATGAACATGAACAGTGGCTAATGCTGTATGACTTGAAAGGTTCCTTGTCTGGAAGCCACATCAATCTACGCACACGGAATTGACCCAAAATCAGACGCCGAATCTATTAACAGTCCATCAGAGAGGGGTGGAGGTGGGAAGAAGAGGGGGGTGGGGGGTGGTGGTGGTGGAGATAATGATCGGGGTGTAAGGATTGCAGTTTCATCTTACTCTTTCTTTTTCGTAAGTGTCCTTTACTGGGTAAATCACAGTTTCCTGTCTGTCTGTCTGTCTGTGTGTCTGTCTGTCTCTCTCTCTCTCTCTCTCTCTCTCTCTCATGGTGGGAATGGGAGGGGAAAAGAGAGAAGATGTGTGTCTATATGTGTGTTTGAGAGAGAGAGAGAGAGAGAGAGAGAGAGAGAGACAGAGACAGAGACAGAGACAGAGAGACAGACAGACAGACAGACAGAATGTGAGCGTGTGTTAAAAAAGCAAAAAACGCATACGTGCTCCTCTCCATGTGTGTGTGTGTGTGTGGTGTGTGTGTGTGTGTGTGTGTGTGTGTGTGTGTGTACGATATGAACACATGAACGTCAGATTACATGTGTATGCTGCTAATTCCCTGGCGTGGCCTATCTGTGCGTGCATGCCATCAGACGAGGTGCTGCCTCTCCACACATCCGTCAGTCGGTTCCCTGAAATCGACTTCTCTCCCTTACACAGTCTGGCACCAACCTTTCGCTGCGGCGCCGAGATACATAAAACGCACAGAAACACCAGATGGCGCGGCTTTTATGTCGGAATAGCTGATAAACTTAGTAATTGACCTTCACACTTCGGTGCTCTGCCATTTTTTTTTTTTTTTTTTTTTTTTTTTTTTAAATACCATCTGAGACGTCACACAGCAGCGCAGGTGCATTGCAAACTCAACATTGGAATGGAACATAAAAGATCTGTACGTCATGTTTTCGTCACGGTGTTTGTAATGTCTTTAGCGTACGCACGGCCTTAACTGCTAGAACGCGTTCTGAGAGGCACAGAAAGAATGGTTTGACGTCATGCTCAACTATAAAGGCAGCGCAGTCGATCTTCGCTTTACGACACCCTCGTTCACGTTTAGGGTTGGCCACCACAATTTTCTTTCTTTTCTTTCTTTCTTTCTTTCTGCGTACGCAGGCTGATACTCCTGCGGACACTGCCTGTATAGACAAGCTGTGGAGTTTTAGTGTGTATGACCGGTTTTTTTTTTTTTTTATCTCGCCATTAAGGCAGCCATACTCCATCTTCGGGGAAGGTGCATGCTATGTGTAACGTGTCATCCATACCAACGGCCAAACTGGCCTTCTCATCAGAAAGTTGGTGATGGGATTTTTTACGTGTGTGCAAGATGTTTGTGCGTGCGTTCACACACGGAAACTCGGTTTATAGTCTCATTCGAAGGACTGTATGGGGAATGGAGTCAGAACCAATGTTAACTCCGAGGGAAAAATCCCCCTGTACCGAAATTCGACCCCCTACCTCAGGATCACGAGTCCGGTGCTCTACCAACTGAGCTATTCCGGCCACCGCAACGAGACTGACAGGCATTTGAGCGAACCGATGTTAAAAGTTCCTTTTTTTTTTTTTTTTTCTTTTTATTTTAAGCCCCTGTCAGTTTTGCTGGGGGGGGGGGGGGGGGGGCGTCTTTGAAGACATTGACTATCCCGGGCGCACTGACGCTGGCAGGAGCGACGGGGGGGGGGGGGGGGGGGGGGGGGGGGGGGGGGAGGGGGGGGGGAGCGGGGGGGGTATGGGATGGAGAAAGAATATAATTATCATGGTCAGTTCATTTCAGGTCTGCTTGCATGGATGGTATCACTAATAACGTTTTATTCTGTATGTATACATTGACTTCTCCGGACTGACGCGGGGGGGGGGGGGGGGGGGGGGGGGGGGGGGGCAGGGGGGGGGGTATGAGGAGGAGGGATAGGGTGAGGAGATTTGAGGTTATGGTTGGTTAATTACATTTCAGTCTGCGTGAAATCGCTTGTAAAGTTTTATACTATTTCTTTTGAAGATTGAAGCCCGGATGGGACATGGGTGGGGTGGGGGGTGGGGGGGTGGGGGGAGTATAGTGGAGAAAAAAGTCGGAAGAAAGAACTGGTGCGGCGGTAGGGGGGTGGGGGGGGGTGGGGGGAAGAGTCAGAGGAGGGAGGGGCTTGGAGGGGGTGAGGGGTGTTGTTAGAATCACACATGCTTAATAGGCAAAGGCTGTGTAAGTGCGAGTCCACCCACATTGACACCTTCCAGTTCGTTTACGTGTATGCACAAATACAGGTATGAATAAAACATGAAGGTACACATGCACGCAAGGAAATGCCCGCTGGTATGCTCTGTGTGTGGTGTGTGTGTGTGTGTGTGTGCGTGCGTGCGTGTGAGTGCGTGCGTGTGTGTGTGTGTGTGTGTGTGTGTGTGTGTGTGTGTGTGTGTGTGTGTGTGTGTGTGAGTGTGGTGTGGTGTGTGTGTGTGTGTGTGTGAGAGACGAGAGAGAGAGAGAGAGAGAGAGAGAGAGAGAGAGAGAGAGAGAGACACTGTGTTCAGCTTTCAAAGCTCATTCACGGCGGGGGGGTGGGGATGTGGGGATGGGGGGGGGGGGGGGGGGGGGGCGAGGGAAGTGGGGGGGGGGGGGGGGGGAGGGGGAGGAATAGCGTGATCATCTGAAAAAATGTAACGAAAGCGACACATACCAAAAACACAGGAAAAAACACATCAGGGCGGAAAGGGACCCTAATCGCGGAAATGGATGAACAGTATTGAATTACCCAAAGAAATAATAGTGAATGTCAATCAGCTCGGCACCAATTTTCAGACAATAATTAATTTTGTAATCATGATATGCTACCATGATTTTTGACCATCGAAAGCCTTTGTACAGCTCAAATTCATTTCAACATCATCCTCGTTGAGGATTACACGGAAATTGTCCATTTTCATTGCTAGTTTTTTTTTTGTTTTGTTTTTCTAGTCCTACCGTATTGTCACTCATGGAGATTTTCTGTTACACTCGCTGGTGAATAGTTTGATTGACAGACATCAGTTTCTTCACCTACGTCAAAGTTGTGCTGTGTTCCAAGGGCTGTTTTCGTGTTGCCTTGGAGTCGGTAGGGTAGTTTCAAGCGTTCGATGGTCGCACACCGTTTCGTGCGCATCTTCACTTTGGTAATCATGCACGGTGTCTGATTCCAGAACTTTTCTGGCAGAGTAACGTCACTGACTGCTGGTCAATGTCACTCTGGCTCATGTCAATCTGGTGGCCCGTCACGTGTGTGTGTGTGTGTGAGTGTGTGTGTGTGTGAAAAACAAGCCGGATGGAGAAGATGAATGTTCACTTGCTTTTTTTTTCTGCTGAGTCCCATGTATATCTTGCCCTCTTTTGTCTCTTGTCACTGCGACGGGCAGCACCTTGGTTTGCCGCTTGCATGGAAAGGGGGACCACTGGTAGTTGTTGTCACCCGGAGAACAAGGATGGTTTGATTTCTTCTGCCTTCCACTGTGAACGACGACAAAGTCATTTTTGGTCAGCGCAGAATCAGGAAACTTTCAAGAGAGCGTGGCAATCCCTCAACAGACTTGAGGACAGATTTTCTTCACGAAAAAACGAACAAAAGATACCTGAGCTGTCGACAGTGCGTTCTTGCCGGCAAGCAGACAAGGGAAGCTACTGAGAGTGAGAGCTACTGAGAAGAGAGAGAGAGGAGAGAGAGAGAGAGAGAGAGAGAGGAGGGGGGGGTGGGTGGGTGTCCATCTACAGGAATCGCATTTGAATATGAATCTGAATGCATGTGCCTCAGACAGCTATTTCCTGTCCAAATTTGGCTACAGGATCTAGAGTCTCTTCCCTTTAGGGTTTTCATCATGATAATAGTCGTCTCTCACCCCCATCCCCTCAGTCACACGATCACGACCTCACCCCCCCCCCCAACCCCCCCCCCCCCACCCCACTCCCGCTATCCGTTCCCAGCCCCCACACTTCTCTGTCTGTCTGTCTGTCTGTCTGTCTGTCTCACTCTTTCATTCTCTCTCCGTCCCTCATAACCTCTCTCTCTCTCTCTCTCTCTCTCTCTCTCTCTCTCTCTCTCTCTGTGTCTCTGTCTGTCTGTCTGTCTGTCTGTCTGTCTGTCTGTCTCTCTCTCTCTCTCTCTCTCTCTCTCTCTCCCCTCCCCTCCCCGCCAATACCCACAACTCTCCATGGCAACGGATTTTTCCATCCCCCCAAAGCATGTCTAAATCCAATAAATGGTTGTCGCAACACGTTCAGGATTTCACAACGCATAATAATAAGAGGATTGTCGTGTTCTGCTGTCAGCAGTTTTCTCCTTGGGTACAAGATTGGGATGGCGACTATTGAAACGGACAGAATTGAACTCGAGTCTTTTTTTTTTTCCTCGTGTATACTCGATGATCTGTCAATCTGGCATCAGGTGTCAATGGCACCTTTCCGTATTGTGGTGCTGGTTGCGGGTTTTCCACTGGAAATGATGCCAAGAGATGGATGTGGCCTATGACGAATGAAAGCTTTGCTTTACTTGTGAATAAATGACAACGTACAACTCTCAAGTCCACTGCCAGCGTTTCCCTGTTCGTCTACGGGTATTGTTCATTCTGTCCCCGTCAACGTACGACTGGCGTAACGTCTGATCTTAGGCTGACTTGGCTGGCCTCAGCTAGACCTTCTGTTGGCTTGCTGTGGTTAAGGGTCAGTTCTGTATGTCACCGTGTCTGCGTGTGGGTTGAGGTCGGTGTGTCAACGTGTCTCTGTGTATCACCGCTTCGATTCCCGGAGGAAAACGCTGTGTTCATTTGGTCTGCCTGCCTGTCTGTCTGTCTGTCTGTCAGTGTCGCCACGTCTGTGTGTGAGAATGAGGGTTAGGATTGAGTTAAAGGTCAGGATGAGGGTTTGGTTAGGGTCGGGATTAGGGTTTGGTTAGGGTTAGTGTGAGGGGTTGGTAGGAGTAGTTAGGGGTTTGGGGGTGGTTTGGGTTACGGTTGGGGGTTGGTTAGAGTTAGGTTTGGGGTGAGGGTTGGAAATATCGACACGGTGACATATAGACCCGGTGACATATAGACCCGGTGACATATAGACACAGTGACATATAGACCCAGTGACATAAAGACCCGGTGAGATATCGACCAGCTACACATAGACCCAGTGACATATAGACACAGTGACATATAGACCCGGTGACATATAGACCCGGTGACATATAGACCCGGTAATATATAGACCCGTGACATATAGACCCGGGACACATAGACCCGGTGACATATAGACCCAGTGACATATAGACTCGGTGACATATAGACCCGGTGACATATAGACCAGGTGACATATAGACTCGGTGATATATAGACCTGGTGACATATCAACACGGTGACATATCAACATGGTGACATATCAACACGGTGACATCATGGTGACATATCAACACGGTGACATCATGGTGACATATCAACACGGTGACATCATGGTGACATATCAACACGGTGACATATCAACATGGTGACATATCAACACGGTGACATATCAACATGGTGACATATCAACACGGTGACATATCAACATGGTGACACATCAACACGGTGACGTATGTACACAGTGACATATGGATGCAGTGACATATTGACAGGCGACATATCAACACGGTGACATACAGACAAAGTGGCTATGCTGTAA
>JADBJO010005833.1:20000-27500 GCA_016801955.1 Conus betulinus
TGCTCTCTGTTCAACTTCTCCTGCGATGGTGTTTCCCTCCTTGTCTTTGACCGGGCGACTGGGGTTGCTGGTCTTTCCTGAAAGTGTTCCAGTAATCTCATACAGTCTTTTCATGTTACTCTGTCCTGCCGCTGTTTCTGCCTCTTCTGTGAGCTCATAGACGAATTGTTTCTTGTCTTGTCTAGCACTTTTCTTAACTTGGCGGTTGAGGTCCCAGCAGCAGTGTGCCTGTAACTCTTGCTTGTGGTCTTGGTCTTGGGTCTGGTTGATCTGGTCTTTTAGGTGCTTCCACTCTGTGATGATGGTCCATGTTCCAGCTGTCAGCCATTCTTTGTGTTTCTTTGCTTCTTTCCAAGCACTTGTTTACATGTCGTCTGCCAGACCTCCCTCAGGCCACACCAGTGGTCTTTGATTGTTTCTTCAGTAAGCTGGTCAAGTATGCTGAATCTGTTTCTCAGTTCCAGTTTGAACTCTCCTCTGTTGTTACTCTCTCCTTCAGACTGTGTACATTGTACTTATGTGATCGTCGCCTGCTTGGTCTTTGTAGGCTTTCAATTTGATCTTTAGCACAGCTATCACAAGGTTGTGGTCTGATGCTGCGTCTGCTCCTCGTTTCACTCTCACGTCATGTAAACTTCTGTGCCATTTTCTGCCGATGGTAATGTGTGGTCGATTTGGTTCTGGGTCTTCCCATCTGGTGAATTCCAAGTCATCTTGTGAATGTTTTTGTGGGGGAAAACAGTGCCTCCGATGACCATGTCGTTGAAAGCACAGAATTCCACAAACAGTTCTCCATTTTCATTTTGTATTCCTGTTCCGTGTATGCCCATAATCTGCTCTCTGCCCTTGTTGTCCGTTCCCACTTGGCATTGTGATCTCCCATGAGGATCTTAAGGTCTCTCTTCGGCACTCTATCCATGACTGTTTGGAGTTGATTGTAAAACTCCTCCTTTCCTCTGGGTCTGCTACGTTTTGTGGGGGCACTTTAAGATGGTGGTTTTCCTGCCCTTTGAATTGAATCTTGCAGTGAGAATCCTTGGTGACACTGGTTCCCAGGACAGCAGTGCTCGCGTCGCCTCGGGTGTGTCATCAGCAGCGCGACTCCGTGCGTGTGTGGCTGGTCTTCTTCTCGTCCAGAGTAGATGATGGTGTCTCCACTTGTCAGCCTTGTTCTTCCTGTTCCTGTCCATCTAGTCTCGCACAGGCCAAGGATCTTTAGATTGCACTTGTGCATCTCACTACTTACTTGTGCTGTTTTTCCAGTCTCGTATAGCGTTCTGATGTTCCAGGCCCCTATTCTGGTCCTGGCTTTGGTCGTCAGGAGAGTTGTCGGCGCACTGGCCTCCTGAAGGCTTTCACCAGCTCGCGTGATGGGCTCTGCTAGAGAGGACTCTTCCTCAACCATGTTATTTTTCAGAGAATGTCATTGCGGTTTCTGTAGCAAAGTTTGTTTTCTAGGACCGGGTTGTTAGCCCAATTCAAAACCCCCAACCTGGAGGGCCAGTTAAGTGCTCTTTGTCTGGTCTCTACCCTTTGGCCTGTCTGGCTCGGGTGGCCCTACCAGGAGACGAATCTCCCGCCAGCATAGCTCTCAGGGTCATGGAGACACGCAAGCTCCCCAACCAACGGCAAGGTTGCACTCACTGGGGATCGGTTTCCTTAGACGAAACCTCAAAAACCCGGAAACAAGCAGAAAGAAACTGCATACAAAACCCTTGTTCGACCGATTGTTGAGTGCGCGTCATGCGTCTGGTGACCCCCACACCAGCAACGAGATCCAGGAGATCGAAAAAAGATCCAGCGTAGAGCAGCCAGATGGGTCACACACAGCCACAGACCAACAACCAGTGTAGATGTAATCCTACGCTCTCTCTGAAGTGGCCTACATTAGAGAAATGCCAGGCTGGAAATGATGTACAGATTCCATCACAATCTTGTAGACATCAACTCCAAGTACCTGCCCACGAAATCCCAGACCAAGAAGTTTAAGAAGAAGCAACAGCTGCAGCTACGACATCCCACAATGCAGGACAAACTACCGACAAATGTCCTTCTTCCAAGAACCATCCCAGAGTGGAACAAATTACCAGAGGTTGTGGTGACAGCGGAGACCCTGGACCGCTTCAGGTTCAGACTCGCCTCCCATCAGTAACACAACACACGACAACCCCCCCCCCCCCCATCTCCTCCTACACCCCCACCCCTTCCCCCTCTCTCCCCCCACACTTCCTCCTCATCTCCACTGCCTCCTCCCCACCCACCCCTTAAGCTGAAATCAAAATCATGTCTGACAAACACAGCGCAAATCTTTGCAAACCCATAAGTATATGACAGTCATCAGCATAATGATGTTGGTCGTGAACAGAAGAAGAAGAAGAGGAAGAAGAAGAAGAAGAAGAAGAAAGAAGAAGAAGAAGAATAGAGAGAGAGAGAGAGAGAGAGAGAGAGAGAGAGAGAAGAGAGAGAGAGAAGAGAGAGAGAGAGAGAGAGAGAGAGAGAGAAGAGAGAGAAGAGAGAGAGAGAGAGTGAGAGACGAGAGAGAGAGAGAGAGAGAGAGAGAGAGAGAGAGAGATATGGCATGTGACACACGCACACGCGAGAGAGAGAGAGAGAGAGAGAGAGAGAGAGAGAGAGAGAGAGAGAGAGAGAGAGAGATGATGATGATGATGATGATGATGATGATATGATTTATTGCTCTAGAGTGGTACAGCTTCATAAGCAAGTCGGCGCGATGAACAATAACACAAAAACAATTGGCAGCGCGGAAAGTCCGACATGGAAACCATGGCAAACAATGCTCTTTTCTCTCTCTTGGCATCTGTCTCACAGTAACCGGTCCGTCCTACGAGTCTCTAAACACAGGCTGTCACCCCAGGTAGAGCTGGATCAGGCCACGCAGCGTCTCCATCTCCCGTGCCGCACGTGCTTGGATCTCGGCGTGTTGTGCACCGACAACACGTTTCCCTTTACGGAGACTGGCAAGTTTTGCACGTTCTTTTGTCAGCATGTCTTTGTCGTCCTGCTTCACATACCAGACCACACATTTGCTGTCACCAAAGATAGCCGCACAAGTAAATTCCAGGACTAGATCGTCTGATTCGCACATGAGCACATCAGTGTCGGTAGATCGCTGGACTGTCACTTTTCGGAAGGATTTATTTCTGTCTTCTTCTTCTTCCAGTAATAGAACCGGGCCGTTTCGGCGTAGTAGGCTCTGCGTTGTGACGTTGTCGCTTTGCGGTGTCCCAGGCTTGGTTGGTTTAAAATGAAGTGATTTAAAACTATGTACATGGGTTGATGGGAGGGTTCATGGGGAGACTGGGGGTGGCTGCTGCAGGTAGCGGGAACTGCAGCTCAGGTGGCTCCTGAACGCCTCCAGTGAGGGTGCTGATGTGGTGGTGGTTGGTAGCTGGTTCCATTCCCTGATGGTGTGGGGGGGAAAAAAAAAGGAGTGCACAGTACTGGATGGGTAACCCGCTCCTGGTGAATTTTCTGTGCGCCTCTAGTCGTTTGTGTCTGAAGGGCGGTAGAATGTGGCGGGGTTGAGGTCTACCAGCCCGCTGTAGATACGGTAGAGCATCATAAGTCTGTTGTGGTGCCGGTGCTCTTCAAGGCTGTCCCACTCGAGGTGCTCAAGCAGTCGTGTCACGGCGCGTGGTGTCGTGTCGTGGAAGTTGTTGCAGGCATATCTTGCTGCTTTCCTCTGGACCTTCTCCAGGAGTTTGGGTGTCTTGCTGTAGGTGTGGATCCCATACGGTGGAGCTGTATTCCAGTGTAGGTCTGACCATGGTGGTGTACGTGGCAGCTTTGATCTCTTGGGTGCAGTCCCTGAAGTTTCTTCTGAGAAAGCCCACTCTTTCTGTTCCCTTTGGCTGCCACTGTTTCCATGTGTCGGGTCCAGAACAGATCATCCGCCATGGTCACCCCAAGGTACTTGCTGGAGCTCACTGTGTCCATAGTTTGTCCGTGGAGGTATAGTCTGTCTGTATAACTTGCTTGTGTCTGTTTGGAGAGACTCGGATGGTGTTGCACTTGCTTGCGTTGAAGCTCATTTGCCAGGTGTTCTCCCAGTCTTCCAAGTGAGTGAGATCGGCTTGTAGCAAGGCTTGGTCCTGGCGACTTCAGATCTTCCTGTAGAGGAGACTGTCATCTGCAAACAACCTGGTGTGTGAAGCCTTGACTACATCTGGCAGGTCGTTACTATATGCTAGGAAAAGCAGCGGTCCTAGTACGGTGCCTTGAAGGACTCCGGATAGTACTGCAGCAGGGGACGAGTGTGCACCTTCGATGGCAACTTGCTGGCTTCTGCTGGTGAGGAACGTCTGGATCCAGCTGGGTGTGCTGTTCCTCACTCCGTAGTAGTGCAGTTTGCTCAGTAGACGACGATGCAGTACTTTATCGAAGGCTTCGGAAAAATCGAGCAACACTACGTCCACCTGATATCCCCCCCCCCCCCTCCCCGGCCAGGTTGCTGGCGATGTCGTGGATGGTTAATATCAGCTGTCTCTCACATGACCTTTGTTTTCTGAAGCCATGCTGCGCGTCGCTTAGTATCTGGTGTTGGTTGAGTGGGATCATGACGCTTCTGTGCAGAACATGTTCCAGGACCTTGCACGCGATGGACGTTTGGGAAACTGGTCTGTAGTTTTCTGGTGGCTGGCGGTCACCCTTCTTGAAGATGTAGGCCTGCTTCCAGTCTGCTGGTACCTGGTTGGTATCCAAGGACAGCTGGAACATGGTCGTCAGGGCTGACGCAATCTCCTCTGCTGCTGTCTTCAGGATGAAGGCTGGGACTGCCTCTGGACCTGTTGCCTTGTCAGGGCGGAGACTCTGAAGACGTTTTCAGACTCGTTGCACAGACAGACCTATCTGTGAGGGTAGCGACATAGCTTTTAGCGACACTGGTACTAAAACTACCAACAGAACTGTTTATCATTGGCTCGATGTCCGTGTCAAGTTGTGAAATGGTAGAACTGTCACAGTCAGTCATGCCGGAAGTTTTCGCTGGTCTCATTCAATAGAAACATATCAAACGGTGCTTCGTCCTCGTCTTGTGCTCGCTGTCATTTTGGTTCGGCCGTGTTGTCCAAACGTGGTCTTGTGTATCGGACATTTCCGACGTGTGTCAGGTGAGAACGATGCGTCCAGCGGCCGTACCGTGTCATGACCATGTTTCGTACTTTGCCTGTCTCTCTTGCTGTCTGGCCCTTTCCCGGTCACGTCGAACCTGACAGGGCGGCTTTCTTCTGTCGTATTGTGCCTGTGTATTCCGATTCGGGACAGGGCCCGCCATGTTTGTTGACACCGGCGAGTTGGCAGGCTGGAGACGTAAGCACAACCGCTGTGCTGTCTCCTTGTCCCGCCACTGTCCAGCTGTTCACCGTGTTGGCCGTCAGCAGGGCACTCAGGGTCTTCTCCACGGTCGCTGGCAGTCCAGTAACTAGCATGCTGATGATGAAATCCGCGAATTTACTACAGCTCTTGTGACGTGCGTCTTTTCGCTACGCTTCACGTCACGTGACCCCCGAAAGAGAGAGAGAGAGAGAGAGAGAGAGAGAGAGAGAGAGAGAGAGAGAGAGAGAGCATGTATTCATGTTAGTTTGAATAGTTTGTGTGCTGAAGGGGAGGGAACATTTTCCGGCATTATTCTTCATTGAGTGATCATCGGGGATGACAGCCACGAAACTTTTCTTTTTCGTTTTCTCTTTACACCCCCCCCCCCCCCCCTCTCTCTCTCTCTCTCTCTCTCTCTATCTCTGTTCAAGAATACACATCAAGTCCATTCCCTCTGTTCTTCCTCTGATGACCGAATATTTGAATCCTCTCTCCTATTACTGAAGGAAGCATTCCCCTTCGCCTCTCTCTCTCTCTCTCTCTCCTCCCTCTCTCTGTCTTCTGAAATACTCATCCAGCGAATTCACTCCGTTCTTCCTCAAAGACCGAATAGTTTTCGAATCCCTTCTCCTATCTACCAAAGGAAGCATCTCTCTCTTCTCTCATTCCCCTTCGCCTCTCTCTCTCTCTCTCTCTCTCTCTCTCTCTCTCTCTCTTCAAAATATACATTCAGTCCATTCCCTCTGTTCTTCCTCTGATAACCGAATATTTCGAATCCCGTTTCCTGTTACCGAAGGAGGCACAGTTTGGGGCATTCTCCTTTTCTGTGGAGAAGCTGTGGAACTCGCTACCTTTCCAGCAGCGTCCTGCCGCTGCCTGCACGACTCGGAGTCGGCACTTACGTCTGACCTGTTAAAACCTGACAGATTGCTGGGTCGTTACCTGTTACCTGTCAATTCACACATTCGTTTGTGCGAGCTTTTTACTGTGTGTGTGTGTGTGTGTGTGTGTGTGTGTGTGTGTGTGTGTGTGTGTGTGTGACACTCTGTAACGCTGTGTGTGCTGTGTGTGTGTGTGTGTGTGTGCCTCAAGAACCAATTGTGTTATGCAGTGTGTGTGCGTGCGAGCATCCGCGCATGCGCACGCGCTTGCGAGCGCGCACGTGTGTGTGTGTGTGACACTCAATAAATAACACTGTGTGTGTGTGTGTGTACGTGCGTGTATGTGTGTGCGACACTCTGTAACGCTGTGTTCCAGTGTGTGTGTGTGTGTGTGTGTCCGCGCGCGTGCATACAATTCGAGTTATTAATTCCTAAGACTTGCGGAGCATCCAGTGGCGTACGTTGTCAGGGTGGGCGATGTAAAACGACCACTACTCCATCCGCACCTCTCACTCCTATCCCCTCCCTCTCTATCCCCTCTCCATCCTCGCCACCCTGTGATCCGTTTGCTAGCCCCACACACACACACACTCAGGAACATGAACAAACAACCTCAACATTGAGAAACGACGAAATTCAACGTATCCCTAATAAAACAGAAGGGAGAGAGAGAGAGAGAGAGAGGGGGGGGGGGCGGGAGGAAGGGACAGAGAGACTTATGCGTTGTTCTTAGTCACAGGGATTAAGACATCTGTTACTTTGTTGGCATCGCAAGCCCTCTCTCTCTTTCTCCCTCTCCATTCGCTGTCTATAAGAGGCTGGTGAAGAAACGTTAGGCGCACCTGACGCATTGCAAACTGCCTTCTGACGTCCAGACCTGCTGACGTGTCTCCTGCTCTCTCTCTCTCTCCGCTCAACCTTCCTGCTACACCTGCCGTGGCCTGGCCGCCTCTCAATTCAACTCGCACAGGTGAGAACAATGTTTTTTAATTTTATTTTTTAAACTTTTGAAAGGTGTCGTATGGCATTGGTTTGAACAATATTCTTTGGTTTCATTTTTATATTTCATTTTACCCACCGGATGAGATCAGTATGATAGTGCGCATAGCGCATGGTTTTGTTGTTGTTGTTGTTCTTTTTTTTTCTTCTGTAGCTGAAAATAAAATGAGGCAGGGAACAGTAAACGAGAAACAATAAACAAGTAGGGTAACTCTTGCTCCCGTAAGAAAACCTAACACAAAGTAACTTTTATTCAAGACTGGCACAGCCTTTTAAACTTGAATAA
>JADBJO010005833.1:32500-45000 GCA_016801955.1 Conus betulinus
GTAGCAAACTCAACTCTGGGTAGGAGCCAGCCGATCTCTGTCAATCTTTACTGATGTGCTTAGGATCCAGTATATATGACCGCTAGTCAGGTACTGACACAAAGTTTGAAGGATCTCCGACATCTTTTATTAGTGGTGTTCACAGAATCACTATCTGTGACCTTCAACGAAATAATCCCAATTTGAAAGATCTCTGTCGATGTTTAGTGGTGTTTACAAAATGAGTGTCTAATAGATTTATGAAATCTGAAGGCATATGAATGCAGAACTGGGTACAAAAGTCAAAGAAAATACAAGAAAGCAAATGGCAAACCCGTAAAAGTAAGATATTTCAACAGCGTTGACGTGGTAATAAAACTGTAGCAGCAGGATGCTACAACACAGCTGACTCCATAGCTGCACTGTCATAAAAGCATGCTACAACACAGGTGAATCAGTAACAAATCTGTAGCACTAGGACGCTACAATAGAACTGACTCAATAGGAAAACTGTATTAATCAGAGTAACTGATACCACTGACTCCATGACTGAGCTGCGGTAAAAGCCATGTTACAGTGGCGCTGACTCTGTGACCAGAAAGAAAGGCCAACGCTCTCAGAGAGGGGACGCATTTTGCCTTTAGCAGGAATCGTTTAAGCGTGCAGAGTTCATACCCCTTTAGCTGTCCGCTGTTATCGGTTTGAAATGAATTTTACTGCAATTGGTGTTATTTCATTGGGACTGTTTGAGGACTGACAGATCATAACCATGTGATTGGTGTTATTTCATCGGGACTGTTTGAGGACTGACAGATCATAACCATGTGATTGATGTTATTTCATCGGGACTGTTTGAGGACTGGCAGATTAACCATGTGATTGGTGTTATTTCATTGGGACTGTTTGAGGACTGGCAGATGATACCATGTGATTGGTGTTATTTCATTGGGACTGTTTTGAGGACTGGCAGATGATAACCATGTGATTGGTGTTATTTCATTGGGACTGTTTCAGGACTGACAGTTCATAACCATGTGATTGGTGTTATTTCATCAGGACTGTTTCAGGACTGACAGATCATAACCATGTGATTGGTGTTGTTTTTCATCAGGACTGTTTCAGGACTGACAGATCATAACATGTGATTGGTTATTTTTCATCAGGACTGTTTCAGGACTGACAGATCATAACCATGTGATTGGTGTTATTTCATCAGGACTGTTTCAGGACTGACAGATCATAACCATGTGATGGTGGTGTTTGAGGACTTGATAACCATGTGATTGGACTGTTTCAGGACTGACAGATCATAACCATGTGACTGGTGTTATTTCATCGGGACTGTTTCAGGACTGACAGATCATAACCATGTGATTGGTGTTGTTTTCATCAGGACTGTTTCAGGACTGACAGATCATAACCATGTGATTGGTGTTATTTCATCAGGACTGTTTCAGGACTGACAGATCATAACCATGTGATTGGTGTTATTTCATCAGGACTGTTTCAGGACTGACAGATCATAACCATGTGATTGGTGTTATTTGGACTGTTTCAGGACTGACAGATGACCATGTGATTGGTGTTATTTGGACTGTTTCAGGACTGACAGATCATAACCATGTGATTGGTGTTATTTCATCAGGACTGTTTCAGGACTGACAGATCATCACCATGTGATTGGTGTTATTTGGACTGTTTCAGGACTGACAGATGATAACCATGTGATTGGTGTTATTGGGACTGTTTCAGGACTGACAGATTATAACCATGTCAACACTGGGAATGGTACTGCTGCTCCTTCTGCTTCTCCTGCCCTGGGAAACTCAGATGGGGACGGGGGTAAGATGCTTTAGTGCTGTTTGTTTTTTCGACTCCTGTCTGCTCGTCTAACTATCCGCAATCACTCAAATTGTTCCTAAAACCACTTTTTTCTTCTTTCTCTCAGCTGTGCTGTGCTAGTGTCTGAAAATGAAGAACATGGGACAGTGGGTTGTAGACAAAGGGCAAACCACGGAAATGACCTTTTGTGCTTAGTCTTTTGCGTGTTCTGCAAAAAAAAAAAAAAGTGCATCGGAATTTTCATGCGCAACAGTCGACTAGACATTAGCTCGACACTTAATCGGAATTTACTGTTTAGACGATACAGTGATAAATTCAGCTCTTTTCAATTAATTATCTATCTTCTCCATGAATATCAGCAAAGTGCGATTATTATAACCGTTTCTTTACAAGACAAAATTCAAAATAAGAACTGAAATAAATCAAATCAGAAGAAGGATCTCTTCATGGCCCAGGTTGAAGGACATTGTCTTTCCCCAGTGTTTCTTCGTGCTAAGAGTATCCCTGCGGACTGGGGTACCTTTTTTGACCGGCTCCAGAGGTGTCCTCTTCACGTGGCATCGGTACCGATTGTGTCGTAGGCAAGTGCAACATAGCCTAGCCTGTAAATTCATGTTAAAACAGTATTGTACGCGTCGATGGCATGTCAAGCGTTTTTGTTTATTATTCATCAGAGCAACCAGATATTAAGGCCATTTCGGTAGCTGTTAATCAGAATATCTCCGCCAGCGTTGACTAATTGCCTTCTCATCAATTTGTTTTCATTGACTTTAACTGAAATCTTGAGGTCGCCCCGCTCATTTGCGAAACATTTCGTTCTGAAAGTTGTTTTTTCTACACCTTCCTCGACTCCTGGGCATGTTCTTTCTTTTCGTTCCACTGTCTCGCCATTTGCAAACACCATCCTTTCCTCCATTCTGTCTACCTAGCCAGCTCACCTTCTTCACATCTGAACTCGTCTCTGCGTGCCTTTTATCTCATTCATGCCTGTGGTTTTAACGCTCAGTGCGTCTGTCCCGATCAGCACAACGGCCTGTTCTCTTTCTACCTACAAGGGCAAATACTTTGATTTAATTTTTTTTTTCCCCCCACAAAAATGGTGAAGAAACACACAAGGTCACAAACAAAAAAACAAAAAAAAAAAAAAAAAAAAAACATCTGATCCCTCCCTCCTGGCTGCAAAACTCGCGTACCTGGCTGAAAACTTGCAATTGGCCCGGTTCTCTCTCGTCTACCAATATACTGTAGAATTGTCTCTTTCCGTGTCACGCCGCTCTAACCCTTTCACACTATTGTTTTAATGTTACTGATGTTACTGTTATCATTCCTGGCGACTCGATTACATTCTGCTCTGTCTGTTGTCCTCCTCTGAGCTGCAGAAAAGCGTAGATCATACTGCTTCATGAAGAAGATCACTATCTTGGTGTGTAGAAAATGATCCAGTTCCCTGGGATGCAGGGACCTAACAGCTATCTGTCAGATTTTCTCTCGGTGTACAGAAAATGACAAGATTCCCGTTACCCTGTGGAAGATCATGGTCAATATACAGATGCCCACCGGAATTCATCATCTCTATTTAGCGGCAATTCCATGATGTCATGTGGGCCCGTCTCGAGGAAAATGGAGAGACATTTAGCCAATTCCCTGTCAAAAATGGTGTAAAGCAAAGCCGTGTTTTGGCACCCACTCTGTTCAGCATCATGTTCTCAGCAATGCTGACTGATGCCTTCAGAGAAGGAGACGTAGGCACCAACATCAGATTCCGAACAGATAGAAAGCTGTTTGACCTCAAAAGGCTCCAGGAAAAAAACCTGAAGTTATAACAGACATTATCAGGGACTTTCTGTTTGCTGATGACTACGCTCTCAATGTTGACTTAGAAACTGACATGCAATCCAACATCAACAAGTTCTCCATAGCCTGCGCCAACTTCGGTCTTGATGGAGGTTCTGCATCAACTTGTGCCAGGCAGAGCCTTCCATGAGCCTACCATCACACTCAATGGTGGAAGACTCGCTGCAGTGATTTAATTCACCTACCTTGGCAGCACACTGTCCCAGAACGTCACCATCGGCGATGAAGCGAGGATCAGAAATGCAAAAAAGCACGTGCAACCTTTGGCAGGCTATATACCAATGTTTGGAATAGAAGGCATTATTGAGACCAAGCTGAAGGTGTACAGAGCGTTGTTCTTCCCACACTTCTCTATGCATATGAAATAGGAACAGCGTACCAATGGCATGCCAAGAAGCTGAATCACTTCCACACAGCCTCATAAGATTGTTAAAAATGAAATGACAGGACAAAATCCCAGATGCAGAGGTGTTCGACCAAGCAGGCCTGCTGATCATCAACACCATCCTGATGCTGTCTCATCTTCGATAGGCAGGGCGTGTCGCTCGCATACAGACCACTGGCTACTCTAGAGACTCTTCTACAGTGAGCTGCAACAAGGAAAGCGTTCCCATGGGTATCAGAAGAAAACGCTTCAAAGACACTCTCAAAACATCCTTGAAACCGTTTAACATCAACCCTGACACATGGGAACAAACTGCTATGGATTGAGCTAGATGGCGCTACTCTGTCCACAAAGGTGCCAATTTATGTGAAGAAAGGACAGATGCAGCGCAACAAAACAAACAGGCAAAAAAAAAAAAAAAAAAAAGCCCGTGCCCAAATCAAAGAGCAGGTCTCCCACATTGCCTACCAACCTGTCACCACACATTCTGTGCATGCACAGGCTGATCAGCCACCTGGGTATGCACAAATTATCTCATCCTCCTCCCCCCCCCCCCCCCCCCCCACATGCACACACACACACACACACTCAACCTCTAGATGACTGAAGTGGTCTCATCGATCCGACGGACGAACGACCACAGTGACTTTCAGACTGATCTCTTGATGTGTAGAGTCAGGTCCCTGATACGCAAGGACCTCACTGATATCTGCAAGACTGATCATTCAACTCCTTGTGGAACATTCAATTTTTTGTGATTCACGATGGTAATTGTAATGTTGCTTATAGCCCAGCCGACCGCAAAGGGCCATATCAGTGCTGTCACCACGTTCAAGTCAACTTACAAGTCATTACAAAAAAACCCAAAACAAAACAAAAACAACTCATTCACACAACCCTTTAAAACACACGCTCTCTAAACCACACACCGGAAAATTTGTTTTAAAAAAAATCTTTCCTTCTGAAATCTTAGATCAGATGAAAAATGTTAATCTCTTTCAGAAATTCAAAGTTCAAATCAGGTGAGACATCTCTGAACGAGGTTTTCATGGAATCTGCTGTGAAATGTTTATGTATCACATCATGCAAATCCCAACACTGCAAAAGAATGTTGGACTATGAGTGGTACATGATATAGAAAGTACCATGGAGCTTATTCACCTTTTAACAGATAAGAATGGGTGTAAAAGGAGTGGCTGGATTCCAACGGCACAAGACTGTTTCTTCTTTACGGCCACCTCAAGAACATGGTGAAAACATTTTCAGGTTTGGTCAGATTTTAAAGAGTTTGTTATCTGTCTGCAAGTTCCATTCCTCTTGCCAGAGGTCTTCAACGCAAGCCTGGGCTTTGGGCTTCGCCAGGACCTGAACAAGCTCCTTAGGTCTTGAGCACTTGGTGCAGAGTGAAAATACTTGAGCGATGCTGTCAGTGTTTCAGGAAGCCTTTCCCGGCATCTTTGTCAGGGTACCAGTGTGAAGGAGCAACGTAAAAGAACATTATGCCGGAAAGCAGAATTGCTCATAGTTTAGATAAGGCGCCACAATTTGGTGAGAGGAGGACAGAACAGACCATCTGCATGTAACCTATCATTACTGAATTTGGTCGGAAAATGACAGGTGCAGCTGGAAATTTGAGTTTGCAAATATTAAGTCAAGCTTAGGCCCCCAGACACTAATGCGCATCCTTTTCCATATTGAAATAGTCTATGTCGCGTTGATACGTTTGACTCTCCGAGTGTCTGGAAGCTTTTCCATACTGAAATACGTCATGCATTTACTCTTCAAATCTCTCTCTCTCTCTCTCTCTCTCTCTCTCTCTCTCTCTCTCTCTCTCTCTCTCTCTTTCTGTCTCTCACACACTCTCTCACTCTCTCATTTCGCTCTGAATGCTTCTATATCTGTGCACACACATATATATATATATATATACAGAACGATGAAAAGCTCACATGACAACTTTGTTATTGGTGTGGTGATGGTTTTCTTGTGTAGATCGGCAAGCGATGGACAGAGACCGTACTGCCGGTGAGGCACGCAGTGCCCCCAAACTCCATCTGAGAAGGTAAACCATGGCTGTTTTTCTTCCAACTATATACGTTGTCTTTGACTGAAGGATTGTGTCTATTCTGTTGGCTACTATTGTGTTTTCTTCCACACTCTATTGTATAAGATGGACAGAGGTTTTAGTGGTCTCGCTCATCTGAATGAGGCATTATAATCCATCCACTTAAGTAAAATGTCCAATTCCGCTGCATTCAGTCTGTATCTGGGCTGTCTAATTGTTGCTTGCAAAATGATGTTGGGCAAAGTAGTCGTGAAATACACAAAAAAAAATTGTAATCAGCACCAACCTCTTCAATTCTACAGGTACCAAGTGGAACAAAGTTGACAGGTGAGATTAACGTTGTATCAGCCGTAGTCTGTTAAGGACACTGCGTGTTGATTCGTGCCAGCTATGCAGAAGCTTATGAAAGGAAATGTAAGAGTACAGCTCTGTCATGCAGTCTCAAACCAGAATGGAAAGCTGTATCATCATCTTAAACATCCTCATTCTCATTGATCTGCATACAAGAAGTCTCAAATTCTGTGGCCCTTCATGCCCTTCTCTCATGGTGACCTCAGTTTTGATGTGCTCTCCACGTCTGTGGCCTTGGTTTGATTCCATTGGGGTCACCGGTATCGGCAAGTTTATGGGGACTACTGTTGGACGGACATGATGACGCACTCCTGAGGAAGAGCTCACTCACACCGGCTCCATGACTAAACACTTATTGTTGTCAGTAGGGGTCTTAGTAGGTGGTATCCTGTGTATGTTGGATCAGAACAGGCGCCACTGAACACCACCACGGCAGCAGTGCAGTGTCTCCTCTGGTGGGTTGCCTCTTCATGGCTTGACATTGACTGCTCCCCTGGATTGCCAGTGTCAGGGCTGCGACAGGCCAGGCCGGGCTGTAGCTGTGGGTGAGGATTCAGAATGAGTGGTGTGGGTGCGGGGTCACTGAGATGGTACCAGAAGACAGGATAGAAAAAAAGGGAAAAAAAAAAAAAAAGTCGATGTCTTAGGGGTATCCCATCAGGGAGCTGAGATAGCACAGTGGGTAGAATCCAGATTCGTAATCCTGGTGATCCTGGCGTTGTAGGTTCGAATCTCCGTCGAGTCATTTCGGTACAGAAAGAATAATTTCCTCTTGTCATTAAAATTATTTCTGACTCTACTTCCTCTTTAACCAAGGTACTTTGAGTGAACACGCGCATAACATTTTACACAAAAGTGAAATCCCTAGAACGTGGTCTGAACGCGCTGTTGTCAGGAACACTAGATGTCATGATTGTAGTGCCTTCGCACGTGCCGTTCTGCGAGCCTTGGCTGTTGTTGCTGTTGTCCGTTGTGAACAGCTAATGTCTGGTGGTGGATGGTGTTCCCAGACCTGGGTCTCTACGTGTTCGCTGATTGTGTTAGCTACTGTTCGCCGATTGTGTTAGCTAATGTTCGCCGATTGTGTTAGCTACTGTTCGCCGATTGTGTTAGCCAAGATGTCGGATTATACCTCACCAGAATCACCCCACACAGAAAGAACAACCTCAGTCGATAAAGGCTGCACACCCAAAAATCAATGCGCCATGGCCTTACTTAAGGAGTCGAGTATCTATAAAATGGCGCAGTTAGATTGTTTTGAGGATTTTTGTTTTGTCTGAAAGTTGATTTACCTCATCCTCTTTCATACGGCCGTCAAGGCACAAGCCAGGTGGTTCCAGGCAGACAGATTAAAATCAAAGGAACAGGACTGTTTAGGGGCTGCCACCTGGTGCAAGATAAAGTCATGGTGAGTGTAAAGGCCGGAAATGTGACGACAACGAAGGGGAAAGTCATGCGTTTGAAGACTGGATGTGATGTCATCGGTGGATATTGTCCCAAAAGAGGGGAAATAATTGGTGCGGATTTGTTCTTTTGATCTTTGGTCATTTTAACATGAAATGCGTGCTCAACCATTTAGTAGGCTTCAAAACAGTTACATGGATTATATAGTGATTGAGTGCAAAACCCTCAATTGTGGTGTGTGGCCGCAGCTATCAACTTTCCACGCTTTAGAAACTACCATAGTGCCTGAGGCATACGCCGGACACACGACTGCCCTTACAGTGTACGCATGCATCACTGTCCCTGTGGATCTCGTGACCTTCGAGCTACAAGCGCTACCCATTCATGCTGACAACACAATCACTGAAAATCATGATAGGATATGGAAAGGGAGAGAACTGATTGTGGTGTTCACTTCACAACAATTTCTGCGTATTGGATGGATGATTTGGGAGCAGTGTTCCTTGGTGTTTTTGTTTGTTTGTTTGTGTGTTTGTTTTGTTTGTTTTGCCTGTGAAAACCAAATGGACTTTTTTCTTAGTGCTTGAAGAAAGTGTGTATTTATACAAGTTATTGAGACTACAAACATTTGTCTGAAGATGTGGTGGAAAATCAAAATGAAGTCTTTGGAACTGTTGTTTTCAAATAGCCTCCACCATTCCAGCTGCGAAAGAAGCCAAATTTCTGGGTTTGTTTTTAATCAAAAACTGAACTTTAATAGTCATACCTAACACTTAAAAACTGCATATCAGAAAGCACTGAACATTCTGCGAGTTGTGTGGCACACAGATTGGGGCGCTGACAAGAAAACTCTCCTGCATTTTTACAGGGCTCTGATCCACTCTAAACTGGACTATGGGTGTGTAGTGTATGGCTCGGCCAGACCATCCTAGCTGAAAATTCTAGATCCCACCCACTATCAAGGGCTTCGACTCTGTCTGAGTACATTCCACACCACCCTGTTTATAGTCAGTTTTCTGAGACAGGAAAACCATCCCTCTGAAATCGTTGAACTTGTCTTGATCTACTGTCTGAATCTATCTTCTGGACCTCAAAACCCTGCATTTGACTGTTTTTGACCCCAAGTTCCGAAAGAAATTCGAGGGCCACCCCAATTCCATTCCACCCTTGGGAATTCGTGTTCTTCATCATTTGAACAAATCAGATGTAGACTTTGGATAGTTTGTGATTTATCCAAGTTTCCTGATGATCTTCCATGGAATTTCTTCACTCCAGAGATCCAGTTTGATTTAGCCTCGTACCGGAAAGATTCCACTGGTTCCTTGGCCTACAGTCCATTTTTGCTGAACTGTGTGTTCAAAGTTTCCATTCTTCAAAAGACTTTTCACTGATGGTTCCAAATCTGAGGAGGGAGTTGCCTCTGCTGTGTTTTGTACAGTGGAGACCCCCCTCAGAGATGTACCAAACACATTCCCACTGATAGCTCCATCTACACTGCTGAGCTGACAGCCTTAGTCCTGGCTCTTGAAATGGTCTGTAAGTTGAAACATAAAGATTTCCTCATTTTGTCAGACTCCCTTTCTGCGTTGGAGGCCATTGTCAGCCGTGATCTCAAGCACCCTCAGCAGCTGAAAGTTTTTGAACTGTACACGTCTCTGAAATGAGATGGATACAACATAGCTTTTGCTTGGGTTCCCAGCCATGTGGCGTTCGAGGCAATGAGGTGGTTGATCAGTTGCCAAGACTACCACAAAGGAAAAGCTGAGCAGATTGTGTATCCCTCACACTGATCTGAAACCCAAAACACAGGCTTATGTCAAGGACCTCTGGCAGGAGGAATGAAACTCATGGACGGTTAACAATTGTACAAAAACCGTCCAAACCTGAAAGAGTTTTTACCTGGTTCCCAAGGTGGCCGTAAAGACGAAAACAGCCTTGTGCCGTTTGCATACAGGCCACTCGTTTTACACCATTCTTATCTTTTAAAAGGTGAAGAGGCTCCGTGGTGCATTCCATGTCATGTACCACTCACAGTGAAACATATTCTTTTCGTGTTGGGACTTGCACGGTATAAGACATAAGCACTTTACAGCAGACTCCATGAAAACCCTGTTCAGAGATGTCCCACCTGATATGAACTCAACGAAATTTTTCATCTGATCTAGGATTTTCCAGGCGAAAGATTTTTGACAAAATTTCTGGTGCGTTTTTTTGGAAAATGTGTTTTGAAAGAGGTGTGTAGATTTTTTTTTGTGTTTGTTTGTTTCGTTGCTGTTTTGTTTTTTTTTTTTTGACTTGTGGGTTGGCTTCGACGTGGTGACAGCCCTGGTATGGCCCTTTGCGGTCGCTGGGGGAAAGGGGATAGCGGGGAATGGGGATGGGTGGATTGGGGAGGGGGGGGGGGGGGGGGGGGAGACTAGAAAATGGGCCTGTCAAATTTGTCCCGTTTGCAAACCGAGCTGGGGAAGTAAGTAGCCTTTAATTGGCAGAAAGATGTGAGAACTGGGCCACAGCCAGTCTGAAACTCCAGTAGATGTGCAGCCATAGCAGACTGAGCAGAAATGGTGGCAATTTCTTTCTTTCATCCTCTCTCTCTCTCTCTCTCTGTCTCTGTCTCTCTCTCTCTCTCTCTCTCTCTCTCTCTCTCTCTGTCTCTCTTCCTCTCTTCCCTTTGATAACGAATAGGAGGATAGCTTTCTCTATGTCTGTGTGTGCAGAGTTTTTTCTTCTTTGTAATCAATTTCCTTATTCTTGTTTGTTGTTTCAATCGTTTTTTTAATCCTTTGAATTAATCTACGCGTCAGTATTAATGGAGGAACGACTCATCAACATTTTTATGTATTTGTGATGATATGTATGTTTGTTAATAGTTTTGTAAGTTTTTAGTCGCCAGTCATGCTTAGTCCCTTAGTGGGGCAAGGGCCGGATGAAAAAAAGCATGTGTTTGCTTATCTGTTTCCCTTGGAAATAAAGATTATCATCGTCATCATCATCATCATCATCATCATCATCATCATCATCATCATCATCATCATCATCGTCATCTCTCTCTATCTCTATCTCTGTCTGTCTATCTCTCTGTCTCTGTCTGTCTCTCTCTGTTAGCGTCGTGGTATATTTTCAAAGCCCCAAAACAGGCAGAACTGTTCGCCTTGCTGGATCATTTTCATGAATTCATCCCCCCCCCCCCCCCCCCCCCCCACTCTTTTCACTGACAGACACGTGGACCATGGCCGATCTGCTGTCAAACGGTGCTCCACTAAGGTATGCGGTGACGACTGCTGCCCTAGCACTGCGTGTGAGTGCGAGGTTCATGGTGGATCGAGCAATGAAATGGGCTGCAGCTGCCCCGCCCTGGTCCTCCTCGCAAAGTGAGAAATCCGTGCACTCCATCGCACTGTTTCATGTCATAACGCACCTGCTCCCTTGAGACACTTCTTCTGTAGGTTTAGCATGGACCTCTCTGTCTTCTACTGATCGACTTACCTGGAAACTTCACTTAAACGTCAATTTTACAGGATTATGTACAGATATCTGTGTCGTCCATTGGTAATGTGAAAGCTGCTGGAACTCTTCGATTGATAAGATTGATGCATACATCTGTGCTTTTTTGTTTTTTGTTTTAGTCAGTGCCTATGTAGTGAATGCTTCCGGGGCATGCTTGATTGTCCAGTAACTGTTCTGGTCAGTTTTTTTTTGCCCAGATCTGATTTGCTTTTGTCTGTCATGTTCATCGTTCGACAGCGTTCTGTTTTTTTTAGATTCATTCCATTCTGAATACCTACTGTTTGAATAGCTTTAATGGAAACAAAATGTGTTTTCTTTGCAATAGAAAGTTATTCTCTCATTTTAAATCGGTTTTATTTGTCATTTTTGCCGTCGAATATATTTGTGATTTAATTTCTTACATAGGCGAGATTACTGCTGTGATTTAATTACCCACACATTAAAGACTATGACGCTCTGTAACTTTCAAGCCGTCCAGTGAAAATGTGTGGAATAAAAACAAATCGTTTTCAACACACAAGCCTCAGACACGCTGTCACGCACACGCACACAAACACATATGCACGTGCATGTTCGCACACAAACTCACATACGCACACGCACGCATACACACACACACACATGCACGCACGCACACGCACACACATACACACACGCACACGCACACACACACACATGCACGCACATGCACACACACACACACACACGCACGCACGCACGCACGCACGCACGCACACACGCACGCAAAACACACACACACACACACACACACACACACACACACACACACACACACACACACACACACACACATTCCATTTCAAACAGCGTATGTTTACTGTCCCTTTTCTTTTGCTACTCAATCAGTGCGACAATGTGATCGATGTCAGTCACCGATTTGCTGTTCAGTTCTTCTTGACCTATTCCTGAATGTAATCACTATCTCCGCTCACATGGTGTTCCAGTGTTGAAGTCTTATTTTAGTCAGTCACTTCAAATAAGAAAAAAGGGCTGTTTAAATCATGAATAGCTACATTTGTTCCGCATGGAAATTGTTGGATTGAAAACTCTGCAAGGATTAAACCTTGTGACAACCACTTCTTGTGTGTGTTT
>JADBJO010005833.1:47500-50000 GCA_016801955.1 Conus betulinus
CTGGGCCGATTTTTTCAGAAAAATTTGTAGGTATGTTCATTATGGGTCACGGATGATGCCCGATGTTTTAGTGTAACCGCTATAGCCGTTACTAACGGCTGTAACGGCCTGTAAGGGTTTTTCTTCTTTGTGGAATATCTCAGAAAGTACTCGGTCGATCTTTGTAAAAATGAGCAGGTACGTTATTATGGGTCACGGATGATGCCCGATGTTTTAGTTTACCGCTATAGCCGTTACTTACGGCTGTAACACCCTGTAACGGTTTTTCTTCTTTATAGAATATCTCAGAAAGTACTTGGCCGATGTTTGTAAAAAATGAGCGTACGTTCATTATGGGTCACGGATGATGCCCGATGTTTTAGTTTTTTAACGGTATAGCCGTTACTACCGGCTGTAACGGCCTGTAACGGTTTTTCTTCTTTATGGAATATCTCAGAAAGTACTTGGCCGATCTTTCTGAAAATTTGTAGGTATGTTCATTATGGGTCACGAATAATGCCCGATGTTTTAGTTTACCGTTATAACAGTTACTACCGGCTGTAACGGCCTGTAACGGTTTTTTCTTCTTTATGGAATATCTCAGAAAGTACTTGGCCGACCTTTATGAAAATCAGCAGGTATGTTTATTATGGGTCACAGATGATGCCTGATGTTTTAGTTTACCCCGTTATAGTCGTTACTAACGGCCGTAATGGCCTGTAACGGTTTTTCTTCTTATGGAATATCTCAGAAAGTACTTGGCCGATCTTTCTGTAAATTTGTATGTATGTTCATTAATGGTCACGGATGATGCCCGATGCTGTAATTTACCCCGTTATAGCCGTTACTACCGGCTGTAACGGCCTGTAACGGTTTTTCTTCATTATGGAATATCTCAGAAAGCACGTGGCCGATCTTTCTGAAAATTTGTAGGTTTGTTCATTATGGGTCACGAATAATGAGCGATGTTTTAATAGCCGTTACTAACAGCTGTAACGGCCTGTAACGGTTTTTCTTCTTTATGGCATATCTCAGTAAATACTTGGCCGATGTTTGTGAAAATTAGCGGGTATGTTCATTATGGGTCACGGATGATGCCTGATGTTTTAATTTGCCCCGTTATAATAATAATAATAATGTATAATACTTATATAGCGCATTTCTTGTTATACAATTCAATGCGCTTACATCCACCATTTGCACTTATTCATACAATATTCATGCACACAGCAAAAAAGAAAATACACAATGGCAAACGCACTTACATGCATAAACTGCCTCACCGGACTAGTTGTGGAGGAATTTAGGAGAGATTTAGTCATCTACAGAAGAGAATAGGCTTTTTTGAAGAGGTAAGTTTTGAGCTGAGATTTAAAAGATGAAAGAGTAGGCTGATTACAAAGGTCTTCAGGGAGGTAGTTCCAAACAGAAGGTGGCTCTAAAACGGAAGGCTCTTTCGCCACAGATTTCAGAGAAGGCTTAGGGATTTTCAAAAGGTTTTTGTGAAGAAAAGCGAAGGGTACGAGAGCTTTGGTAGGTGCAGAGAGAAGAAGAGAGATAGTGAGGAGGAGATTCATTGAAGTGGCGGAAAGCAAGAACGGCCAGTTTAAATTGCCACCGATACTGTATGGGAAGCCAGTGCAGTTCCATCAGCATGGGAGTGATGTGCTCATACCTCCTCCTCTTCAAAACAAGTCGTGCAGCGCTATTTTGGACTCTCTGCAGCCGAGTAATCTGTTTCTGTGGGAAGCCCAGCATAAACAGAGTTGCAGTAGTCCAGTCTTGACATCACCGTGGCACAGACTAGCCTGACAGCTACCTCCCTGGATATAAAGCGTCGGATGGAAGCAATACGTCTCAGCTCTAAAAAGGATGTTACTAACGGCTGTAACGGCCTGTAACGGTTTTTCTTCTTTATGGAATATCTCAGAAAGTACTTGGCCGATTTTTCTGAAAATTAGCAGGTAGGTATCTTCACCATGGGTCACGAATAATTCCCGATGTTTTAGTTTACCGTTGTATCCATTACTAACGGCTGTAACGGTTTTTCTTCTTTATGGAATATCTCAGAAAGTACTTGGCCGATCTTTGTGAAAATTAGCAGGTATATTCATTATGCGTCACGGATGATGCCTGATGTTTTAGTTTACCCCATAATAGCCGTTACTAACGGCTGTAACGGCCTGTAACGGTTTTTTCTTCTGTTTGGAATATCCCAGAAAGTACTTGGCCGATCTTTGTGAAAATTAGCAGGTATGTTCATTATGGGTCACGGATGATGCCCGATGTTTTAGTTTACCCCGTTATAGTCGTTACTAACGGCTGTAACGGCCTGTAACGGTTTTTCTACTTCATGGAATATCTCGGAAAGTACTTGGCTGATCTTTGTGAAAATTAGCAGGTATGTTCATTATGGGTCACGAATGATGCCCGATGTTTTAGTTTAACGGTATAGCCGTTACTGCCGGCTCTAACGGCCTGTAACGGTTTTTTTTCTTCTTTATGGAATATCTCAGAAAGT
>JADBJO010005833.1:55000-72500 GCA_016801955.1 Conus betulinus
AAGGTCATCAGGAAACTTGGGTAAATCACAAACTATTCCAAAGTCTACATCTGCTTTGTTCAAATGGGGGGAAGAATACGAATTCCCAAGGGTGGAATGGAATTGGGGTGGCCCTTGAATTTCTTTCGGAACTTGGGGTCAGAAACACAGTGAAATGCAGGGGTTTGAGGTCCAGACGAGATATTCAGATGGTAGATCAAGGCAAGTTCAATCGACGATTTGAGAGGGATGGTTCTCCTGCCTCAGTAAACAGGGGTGGTGCGGAATGCACTCAGACAGAGTCGAATCCCTTGATGGTGGATGGGATCTAGACTTTTCGGGTAGGATGGTCTGGCCGAGCCGTACACTACACACACATAGTCCAGTTTAGAGTGGATCAGAGCCCTGTAAAGATGCAGGAAAGTTTTCTTGTCAGCGCCCCGATATGTGTGTGCCACAACTCGCAGAATGCTTTCTGATATGCAGTTTTTAAGTGTTGGGTATGACTTTTAAAGTTTAGTTTTTGATTTAAAAAAACAGCAACAGAAATTTGGCTTCTTTCGCAGCTGGAGAGGCGGAATTGTCCAGACAAATCTAGGATCAGCAAAAAAAAAAAAAAAAAAAAAAAAAATGACGAATATTGTGAAAATGGATTGACCAAATTTTAGTGCTTGAAAAGCTAAACCCGTTTTCCTCGGCCCACTGTTGAATCTTATTTACACAAAGCTGAAGTCGACGTTGTACGCTGCATCCAACTGAATACAGTGTGAAGTCATCAACAAAGACAGAGGACTCAGAACCCTGGTTTACTGATTTGACAATGCCGTTGATTTTGATGTTGAAGAGAGCAGGAGAAAGAATGCTCCCTTGAGGTACACTCAACTCCTGCCCATGGATATCACAGAACGTGGTGCCAAGACGGACTTGGAGCTGCCGGTCAGCCAGAAAATTTTGAATAATTAAAGGCAGATGACCACGAAAACCAAGTCTATGCAGATCCTTAAGGATTACAGATTTCCAGGCGGTATCATTCGCTTTTTTCCACATTAAAAAAGATAGAAACCACATGCTGTTTATTGATGAAGGCATTACAGATGGTGGTTTCCAGATGGACTAAATAGTCAACTGTCGAGTGGTACTTCCAGAAGCCGCACTGTTCACTGGCTGAAAGGCCATCGGTTTCCAGCTTCCATATCAGACAGGAGTTGACCACCTTTTCCATTAGCTTACAGAGGCAGCTGGTCAGAGCTACTGGATGACAGTTTGAAGGACTGGTAAGGTCTTTCCCGGGCTTAGAAATCTGGTTTTCCGCCAGGAGGGCAGAAAGCATCCTGTTGCCCACATATGGTTGTAGACTTTCGGAAGGGTCTGGAGACAGCTTTCTGGGAGATGCTTTGAAACCTGATAATGAATATCATTCAGGCCAGGAGCTGAATTGTTGCAGGTTTGCAGAGCTGATTTCAGTTCATCAATTGAAAAAGGTAGATTGTCAGCTTCAGAGTTGTCTGATGTGAAATTGTATGAAGATTTTTTCTGAGTTATTTGTTTCTTAAAGAGGCTGCAGTTTTACTTGAGGATGATGAGTTCTGTTGAATGGTGGAGTCCAGCAGGTTGGCAACAGCCTGTTTGTCAGTTATTAGAGCATCAGCAAGTTCCAGGTGATGAATTGACGGGTTGGTGTTCTTCCCTTTAATTTTCTTGATGATGTTCCACTTTTTTTTCTTGGATGTTTTAGATTCAGCCCAGAGCAGAAGTTTCTCCAAGACTGATGCTGAGCCCATGTGCATACATTTAAGATCTGTTGGCAGTCAGAATTGAACCAAGGTGTTTTAGGCAGTTGGAGTTTGTTGGAAGACATTGAAATACAGGTTCTGCTGGGTATTGATTTTGGAGAATGAGTTTCCTGGAGCTCCTTTGAATATTCGCAGCAAAAAGATTCCAGTTGGCCTTCTTATATTAATATGTTCTGGACAGAGACGTTTTCAGTAATAATGCCTAGCAGCAGGTGGTGTGACAGCTGGGCAGTCTGAAAGGTGGTGGATTTATTGACCCCCACCCCCACACTGGATTGGGAGGTGGTGGAATTGCCTCTACTGGGGCTTGACATTTTTTCTTGCAATATTTCAGAAAAAATGAAAACATCGGTTTGACGGCAAACTGAACGTGTTGAAACTTTCTTCACAGCCGAAGCGTACGAAGAAACTGAACAAGACTGACAAGCAAGGACCTGCTTTCATGCCTAAAAAAAAAAGAAATTTCATTTTCCATTTTAACTTTTTGTATCTTAGCTTCCTGGATCCAACTGGGCTGTTGCATGAAGAGGAGGGGTGGTCGCCATCACAGTTTGCCCAATGAGCCGGATCTTTACACAGCCCATTACGGGTTGCTTTGCAGCAAACACCACACAACTCCTCCCCAGTGCAGCGATCTTCTTCCTTGAAGCATCGCATCGGAAATGGAATGTTAAGTTGGACACGCACGTTCAAATAACCCACTTTGATGACTTCGGGCAATGAAGGGGTGCAAAAGGTCAGAAGGAGGGTGTTGGTGGGCACTCTTTCTGTATCTTTGCGAACTGTCACCATGGGAGGCTAGTTCCGTTTTGATTTCCGTCTCCGAGATGCCTCTGAGATCTGGACATCAAATGACTTCTTTGGATGAATTCAGCTGTTTATGGGGAGTCATCTGGATCTCTCTGTCTACCAGTTTTGTGGCTCTCAGAAGCCGCTGTGATTGTATCTTGGATTTGCACTGGATGAGGAAGGTCCATTCTTTAATCTCAATCTTTTTACTGACTGCGGATCTCCAGTAATTCCCTGGGAGCCCTTATGAATGGAAAATGGGCCGAGCGCGGAAATTGGTTTGTCCTTTTCTGCACTTTCCACAATCAACCATGCAGACCAAATTCCTGTTATTCTTCTTGTCTCCTCTTTGGTGTCAGGGTCCACCTCAGACTCCTGCAGTACTTTTTTAGCATAGGAATGTACCTTTCATTTCTTTCGGGGGGGGGGGGGGGGGGGGGGGGGGGGGGGGATTTAGGGTGAAAAAGTCATTTTTTTTTGTTTGTTTTTAATTACATCTCTCCCTTACCCACCTGCCATGGTGTCCAACTACGGGGCCAGGGCCAAGAAGTCACTGTCTTGACCCCTTCCAGGCTTAAGTAGAGAAATACGACAAACAGAAGCCCACACAACTCTACCCCCCCCCCCCCCCCCCCCCCCCCTGATCATGCTCAACTCCTGGGGTCAGAGAGCTGAACACTGCTGGGGTTATCTTGGCCAGCCAGAAAACTGCCTGTCTTGACCCAGCCCCATGCAGGGGGAGCCAATTGATACACCCGAGCCAGAGTGTACCTCCTGTCTAGAAGAGGTCCGAGCCAACGAGAAGTTAAGGGCACTTTGCCCTCTCAGTCACCAGGATCTTATTCCCCTCCATCACAGGTCGCACTGCACAGCAAACGCAGCGGAGCTTTAAGAAGACCACTTAGAGATAAAGAATGTGGAAAAGAAGGCTTGGAGGGGAGACGAAGAGAGAAAAGATCCGTTAAGAAAGGCAGAAGACAGAATAGAAAAAGGTGGGTTACTATTTGTTTGTCAGGGCCCTCACTCCTAACCTTTCTGACATGGGAGACCCTACCAGGGGCATCAATTCCTACCACGCAGTGCTTAGGCCAGTCAGCAACTTGGCTATACAGGCCTAGAAGCGTTAACAAGAACTAACTAACCATCTCGTCGAGTATTGATGCCCCTGTCAGCAAAGCCTAAGGGATCACTGGACCGTACAAGCCCTCTGACCACAGCAAGTTCAACCCCGGAAGGCAACAGAAGAATTTCATTCACTTAACCGTTGGTTACATTGTATGATAATTTACGAGATTTTTTTTTTTTTACATTTTATGCAAAAACAACGGCAGCAAAAGATTTAAAAGACGAGATGACGAAACAACTACATTAGTAAATACTTTAAAAAGGGAAAAGGCACTCAAGAATGACAGAGGGACCGATGTAAAACACTGCAAATACTATTATGTGCTACAAACACTACTGTGGTGCTGTGTCATGGAAGGGAAAGTGAGAGGTGCATGTGGAAATATATGTAGTCTGTCTCCTTGTGTGTTCAGAAGGCGTGTATATGTATTAGTTTCACTTCCTCTCACTCACACCTTGCGACAACAGACCAGTCAGGTATGGAGGAGTTTACACATTTAGTGCACAATGAGGATGAGGGGGCAAAGGAAGACTTCCCTTATCTTACTAAGTAATAACATATACTAGGGATGTCACCCAGCAAATGGGTGAACAAATAAATCAATCTCCCTCAAGTGGCACTAGGCAGATTCCATCCACCTGCTGGTTCAAAACAAATACATAAAAACACTTCCTTTTCAGCAGAAGACTCATAAATAAATAGAGAGGGTTTATATATATATTTCTGCTGTCAAAGACACACAGGTATATTGTCAATCTTTCAGGTATATCGCTAATTTGACTAACAGGTCTCTCTCAATGACAGAACATCAATAGATTTCACAACTCCCACATGCCTTTACCCAACACATACCAAAAATCCTGGTTCTTCGCACAATCAGAAATACATCCATTATCTCAAAGCATGTCATCATACATTACAAACGAGCTCCAGATTCATCCTGAAAAATAATGATTTCCTGAAACATAAAATAGTTACACGGGATAAATATAAGCTGCTGACACAAAAGCAACTTGCGAGGAAATCCTTGACCAATTCTGGAAAGGCGCTGTCAGGGAAAAACCTGTACACACATGCTTGAAAGAAATATATACTCCGACCTTATTCCTGCCGTGAGGAGGGAAGGAAGCGTGGCGGTAGTCTGTACCGCAGAAGACAACACACCACGATAAAAAGTCCAATCTCATGTGCTGTGCACAGAGGAGAAAGAAGGTCACTGAGTCAAAAGTAGCCCACTCCTGCGACTATACACCAGGGGGGAGATGAAAGAAGCTGGCCGGTGGTAACGCAGCTTTCAAACGAAGAAGGAGGACCGCCGAACTGGGTCAGGCGACTGGGGGGGAAAATGTCGGCTGCTACCGCTCAGGGAAGTGGGATGCAGCTCAGGGACAGCCCCCAGCGCTCACCAGGGTGGATCCTCGTACCGGTCAAGGCATTACATTATAGCGGCACCGTGATACAATAATCCCTTCCAGGGGGGGGGGGGGATATAAAGAAGAATCAAGGCTCTGGACAGCGAGCGACAGGAACGTCTGACAGCGGCAGTGGTCGCGGCTCGTCTGTTCGAGACTGAGAAGAGTTCACTGACCGAGCAAACTATAAGGGAGGTAATCCTGGTCCTTTCGTAATTATACAAGCGGCCGATGCGCTGATCGTGCCTGTGACATGCTGGTAACGCAATGAACGCCACGGTAGTGTCTCTCGCGAACGCAATGGACACTATGTGGTGAGATTTACCAGAATGTTTGATCAGCTACCAAATAAAGTACCTTACCTCATGCTCTTCGAAACCAACAGTTCTAAAGAATTCATTTTGATTTTTCCACCACAGCTTCAGATAATCTTTGTAGTCTCAATAACTTGTATCAATATACACACATTCTTCAAGCACTAAGAAAAAAAGTCCATTTGGTTTTCACAGGCAAAACAAACAAACAGGAACACCAAGGAACACTGCTCCCAAATCATCTATCCAACACGCAGAAATTGTTGTAAAGTGAAACACCACAGTCAAGTTTCTCTCCCTTTCCATATCCTCTCATGATTTTCAGTGATTGTGTTTGTCAGCATGAATGGGTAGCGCTTGTAGCTCGAAGGTCACGAGAGATCCGCATGGGCTGGGGCAGTGATGCATGCCTGCGTTGTAAGGGCCGTCGTGTGTCCGGCGTATGTCTCGGGCACTATGGTAGTTTCTAAAGTGTGAAAGTTGATAGCTGCGGCCACACACCACAACTGAGGATTTTGCACTCAATCACTATATAATCCATATAACCGTTTGGAAGCCTACAATAAGGTTGAGCCAGCATTTCATGTTCAACTGATAAAAGATCAAAAGAACAAATCCGCACCAATTATTTCCCCTGTTTTGGGACAATATCCACCGATGACATCACATCCAGTCTTCAAACGCATGACTTTCCCCTTCGTTGTCGTCACATTTCAGGCCTTTGCACTCACCCATGACTTTATCTCTGCACCAGGTGGCAGCCCCTAAACAGTCCTGTTCCTTTGATTTTAATCTGTCTGCCTGGAACCACCTGGCTTGTACCTTGACGGCCGTATGAAAGAGGATGAGGAAAATCAACTTTCAGACAAAACAAAAAATCTCAAAACAATGTAACTGCGCCATTTTATAGATACTCGACTCCTTAAGTAAGGCCATGGCGCATTGATTTTTGGTGTGCAGCCTTTATCGACTGTGGCTGTTCTTTTCTGTGTGGAGTGATTCTGGTGAGGTACAATCCGACATCTTAGCTAACACAATCGGCGAACAGTAGCTAACATAATCGGCGAACAGTAGCTAACACAATCGGCGAACAGTATCTAACACAATCGGCGAACAGTAGCTAACACAATCGGCGAACATTAGCTAACACAATCGGCGAACAGTAGCTAACACAATCAGCGAACATGTAGAAGACCAGGTCTGGGAACACCAATCCACCACCAGACATTAGCTGTTCACAACGGACAACAACAACAACAGCAGCCAAGGCTCGCAGAACGGCACGTGCGAAGGCACTACAATCATGACATCTAGTGTTCCCGACAACAGCGTGTTCAGACTACGTTCTAGGGATTTCACTTCTGTGTAAAATGTATATGCGCGTGTTCACTCAAAGTACCTTGGTTAAAGAGGAAGTAGAGTCAGAAACAATTTTAATGACAAGAGGAAATTATTCTTTCTGTACCGAAACGACTCGATGGAGATTCGAACCTACAATGTCAGGATCACCAGATTAAGAATCTGGATTCTACCCACTGAGCTATATCAGCTCTCCTAATGGGATACCCCTAAGACATCGACTTTACCCCCCCCCCCCACCCCCCCCCCCCCCCCCCCCCCTTTTCTTCTGTCCTGTCTTCTGGTACCACCTCAGTGACACACAACACCCACACCGCTCATTCTGACTCCTCGCTGCTCACAGCCACAGCCCCGCCTGGCCCGTCACAGCCCTGACACCGGCAATTCACAGGGAGCAGTCAATGTCAAGCCGTGAAGAGGCAACCCACCAGAGGAGACACTGCATGCTGCTGAGTCATTTTGGTGGTGTTCAGTGGCGCCTGTTCTGATCCAACACACACAGGATACCACCAACTAAGCCCCCTACTGAATAATTGCTTAGTCGCAGAGCTGGCATGAGTGAGTTCTCTCCCTCCGGATGCGTCATCACGTCCGTCCAATGGCAGTTCCCATAAACTTGCCGATACCGGTGACCCCGATGGAATCAAACCAAGGCCACAGACTTGGAGAGCACATCAAAACTGAGGTCACCATGAGAGCAGGACATGAAGGGCCACAGAATTTGAGACTTCTTTCATGTGGATCGATGAGAATGAGGATGTTGAAGATGATGATACGGATTTCCATTCTGGTCTGAGACTGCATGGCAGGGGCTGTACTCTACACTTCCCTTCATGATGTATTCCGACATCAACCAGGCCCGAGAGATACAGACACCTGCAGTGTTGGTCAGGAAATTTGGGCAACACTCTCAGAGACGCATCCATTAGGTGGACAAAACTCGACTGTGTGGCCCAAGTCTTTCAGTTGAGCCTGTAGGAGCTAGGGCTGGCTGGGCAGATAAATCACACATGACTCTGATGGGAAACGAACCCACAACCTACTAGCGGGAGTCCGCGATGCTAACCACTTCACCACGGGGCTGGTGGCAGTGGATTGTCTTGTCATATGAACGGCAGTGGATTGTCTCGCCGTATTAACAGCAGTGGATTGTCTCGCCGTAGGAACGGCAGTGGATTGTCTCGCCGTATGAACGGCAGTGGATTGTCTCGCCGTATGAACGGCAGTGGATTGTCTCGCCGTATGAACGGCAGTGGACCGTCTCGCCGTATGAACGCAGTGGATTGTCTCGCCGTATGAATGACTGTGGACCGTCTCGCCATATGAACGGCAGTGGACCGTCTCGCCGTATGAAAGGCAGTGGACCGTCTCGCCGTATGAACGGCAGTGGACCGTCTCGCCGTATGAACGACAGTGGATTGTCTCGCCGTATGAACGGCAGAGGACCGTCTCGCCGTATGAACGGCGCCGTATGAACAGCAGAGGATTGTCTCGCCGTATGAACGGCAGTGGATTGTCTCGCCTGTATGAACAGCAGAGGATTGTCTCGCCGTATGAAAGGCAGTGGATTGTCTCGCCAGGGGGGACGGCTTTTCGTGGTGTGGGGCCTCAGGTGACAGAGCGCGGCATCCCTGCCACTCCATGGAGGATGAACCGCACGGAGCTTTGGGGCTGACTGCCTGGGTGTGTTGGGCACCTCGTGTCTCTGGGAGGCCGGACCAAAGATCTGTAGTGCGCAGGGAGCGAGATCACTGAGAGGGTACGAAGCAGCGTTCTGTCAGTCCTCATCCTCCTTCCCTTGAGTCAGCCCTCATCCTGAGTCAGCCTCTCACGGGACAGGACTGCCGCCACTGGAACATGAAGACAGACCACCGGTAGCCCTGACAACACACTGGATGGGACACCAAGGCGCCAAATGTCGACGAGCACACATAAAGATTGGAAACTACCGTCTTCCCGCCCACCGCATCGCGCGTGTGCAACCTCCAAAATCGATCTCAAGAAATCCTAAATCCCTGTCCGGGAACCTCCTAAGGATGGGGCCTCAGTCTGCCAAAGTTCTGCCTTCCCCACACCTAGCTAGATAGAAACCACAACGCTTCTGCCTAGCTGGCACGAATCAACACGCAGTGTCCTTCACAGACTACGGCTGATACAACGTTAATCTCACCAGTCAACCTTGTGTTCCGCTTGGTACTGTAGAACTGAAGAGGTTGGTGCTGATCACAATTTTTTTGTGTATTTCACGACTACTTTGCCCAACATCATTTTGCAAACAACAATTAGACAGCCCAGATACAGACTGAATGCAGCGGAATTGGACATGTTACTTAAGTGGATGGATTATAACGCTTCATTCAGACGATCGAGACTACTGAAACCTCTGTCCATCTTATACTGCAGAATACGGAAGAAAATACAACAGTAACCGACACAATGGACACAATTCCTCTGCCAAAGACAACGTATGTAGTTGGAAGAAAAACGGCCTTGGTTTACCTTCTCAGATGGAGTCTTGGGGCACTGCGTGCCTCACCAGCAGTACGGTCTCTGTCCATCGCTTGCCGATCTACACAAGAAAACCATCACCACACCATCAACAAAGTTGTCATGTGAGCTTTTCATCGTTCTGTTATGTATATATATATATATATATGTGTGCACAGATATAATATATATCATATATATATGTGTGTGTGTGTGTGTGTGTGTGTGTGTGTGTGTGTGTGTGTGTGTGTGCGCGCGCGCACAGAGAGCATTCAGAGCGAAAGAGAGAGAGAGAGAGAGAGAGAGAGAGAGAGAGAGAGAGAGAGAGAGAGAGAGAGAGAGAGAGAGAGAATTTGAAGAGTAATGCATGACGTATTTCAGTATTGAAAAGCTTCCAGACGCTCTCTCGGAGAGTCAATCGTATCGACGCGGCATAGACTGTTTCGATATGGAAAACGATCTTCTACAGGGGTTACGGGAACTGAGTCATTTTCTGTACACCGAGAGAAATTCTGACAGACAGCAGTTAGTAGGTCCCTGCGTCCCAGGGAACTGCATCATTTTCTACACACCAAGACAGTGATCTTCATGAAGCAGTATGATCTAAGCTTTTCTACGGCTCAGAGGAGGACAACAGACAGAGCAGAATGTAATCGAGTCGCCAGAGATGATAAGAGTAACATCAGTAACATTAAAATAATAGTGTGAAAGGGTTAGAGCGGCGTGACAAGGAAAGAGACAGTTCTACAGTGTATTTGTAGACGAGGGCCGGCCCGATTGCACGTGAAACATCGGAGATGTACGCAAGTTTTTGCAGCCAGGAGAGAGGGGTTAGATGTTTTCTTTTTGGTTCATGACCTTGTGTTTCTTCACCATTTTTTGTGGGGGGAAAAAAGCCACACTAAATCAAAGTTTTTGCCCTTGTAGGTGGAAAGAGAAAAGGCCCTTGTGTTGCCCATGTAGGTGGAAAGCGAAAAGGCCATTGTGTTGATTAGGACAGACGCACTGAGCGTCAAAACCACAGGCATGAATGAGATAAAAGGCACGCAGAGAAGAGTTCAGATGTGAAGAAGGTGAGCTGGGTAGACAGAATGGAGGAAAGGATGGTGTTTGCAAATGGCGCGACAGTGGAACGAAAAAAGAACATGTCCAGGAGTCGAGGAAGGTGTAGAAAAAACAACTTTCAGAACGAAATGTTTCGCAAATGAGCGGGGCGACCTCAGGATTTCAGTTAAAGTCAATGAAAACAAATTGATGAGAAGGCAATTAGTCAACGCTGGCGGAGATATTCTGATTAATAGCTACCGAAATGGCCTTAATATCTGGTTGCTCTGATGAATAATAAAAACGCTTGACATGCCATCGACGCGTACAATACTGTTTTAACATGAATTTACAGGCTAGGCTATGTTGCACTTGCCTACGACACAATCGGTACCGATGCCACGTGAAGAGGACACCTCTGGAGCCGGTCAAAAAAGGCACCCCAGTCCGCAGGGATACTCTTAGCACGAAGAAACACTGGGAAAGACAATGTCCTTCAACCTGGGCCATGAAGAGAACCTTCTGATTTGATTTATTTCAGTTCCTATTTCTCCAATTTTGTCTTTAAAGAAACGGTTATGATAATCGCACTTTGCTAATATTCATGGAGACGATAATTATTGAAAAGAGCTGAATTTATTACTGTATCGTCTAAACAGTAAATTGCGATTAAGCGTCAAACAAATGTCTAGTGGAGTATTGCGCATGAAAAGTTCGATGCACATTTTTTCTTTTACAGAACACGCACAAACTAAGCACAAAAGGTCATTTCCGTGGTTTGCCCTTTGTCTACAACCCACTGTCCCGTGTTCTTCATTTTCAGACATTAACGCAGCTGAGAGAAAGAAGAAAAAAAACACGTGGGTTAGGAACAATCTGAGTGACTGGCGGATAGACAGACGAGCAGACAAGCAGTCGAAAAACAAATGGAACTAAAACATCTTACCCCCGTCCCCATCTGAGTTTCCCAGGGGCAGGAGAAGCAGAAAGAGCAGCAGCACCATTCCCAGTGTTGACATGGTTATAATCTGTCAGTCCTGAAACAGTCCCAAATAACACCAATCACATGGTTATCATCTGTCAGTCCTGAAAAACAGTCCAAATAACACCAATCACATGGTGATGATCTGTCAGTCCTGAAACAGTAACACTAATCAATGGTTATGATCTGTCAGTCCTGAAACAGTCCAAATAACACCAATCACATGGTTATAATCTGTCAGTCCTCAAACAGTCCCGATGAAATAACACCAATCACATGGTTATGATCTGTCAGTCCTGAAACTGTCCCAATGAAATAACACCAATCACATGGTTATGATCTGTCAGTCCTGATACACTCCTGATGAAATAACACCAATCACATGGTTATGATCTGTCAGTCCTGATACAGTCCTGATGAAATAACACCAATCACATGGTTATGATCTGTCAGTCCTGATACAGTCCTGATGAAATAACACCAATTGCAGTAAAATTCATTTCAAACTGATAAAAGCGGGCAGCTAAAGGGGTATGAACTCTGCACGCTTAAACGATTCCTGCTAAAGGCAAAATGCGTCCCCTCTCTGAGAGCGTTGGCCTTTCTTTCTGGTCACAGAGTCAGCGCCACTGTAACATGGCTATATACCGCAGCTCAGTCATGGAGTCAGTGGTATCAGTTACTCTGATTAATACAGTTTTCCTATTGAGTCAGTTCTATTGTAGCGTCCAAGTGCTACAGATTTGTTACTGATTCACCTGTGTTGTAGCATGCTTTTATGACAGTGTTGCTACGGAGTCAGCTGTGTTGTAGCATCCTGCTGCTACAGTTTTATCACCAAGTCAACGCTATTGAAATACCTTACTTTTACGGGTTTGCCATTTGCTTTCTGGTATTTTTCTTTGACTTTTGTACCTAGTTCTGCATTCATGTGCCTTCAGATTTCATAAATCTATCAGACGCTTATCTTATAAACACCAGTAAACACTGACAGAGATCTTTCAAATTGTCATTATTTCGCTGAAGGTCACAGACAGTGACTCTTCTTCTTTCTTTGAGTGTCCACCTTCATTGAGCTGAAGACTCTGACACTTTTGTGTGTATGACCATTTTCTTATCCCGCCATTAAGGCAGCCATACTCCAACTTCGGGGAAGGTGCATGCTGTGTGTAACGTGACATCCATACCAACGGCCAAACTGGCCTTCTCTTCTGAAAGTTGGTGATGGGATTTTACATGTGTGCAAGATGTTGTGCGTGCGTTTACTCACGGAACCTCGGTTTATAGTCTCATTTGAAGGACTGAGTGGGGAATGGAGTCAGAACCAATGTTAACTCTGAGGAAAAATCCCCCTGTACCGAAATTCGAACCTGTAACCTCAGGATCACGAGTCCAGCGCTCTACCAACTGAGCTATTCCGGCCCCCTGTGAACACCACTGATAAAAGGTGTTGGCGATCCTTCAAACTCTGTGTCAGTATCTGACTGGCGGTCATACATGCTGGATCCTAAGCACATCAGTAAACATTGACAGAGACTGACCGGCTCCTACCCAGAGCTGACTTTGCTACGGGCTCCGTTGGTGAAGACTAGAGCCACACAGTTGAGTTTCATCCACTAAATGGATGCGTCTATGAGAGTATTGCCCAAATTTCCTGACCAACACTGCAGGCGTCTGTATCTCTCAGGCCTGGTTGACGCCGGGATACATTATGAGAGTAAGCGTAGACTATAGCCCTGTCATGCAGTCTCAGACCAGAATGGAAATCCGTAGCATTAAGTTGATCCTCCTTCTCCTCCTCTTCCTCGATCAGCATAAAAACAAAGCCTCAAATCCTTTGCCCCTTCATGTCCTGCTCTCATGGTGACTTCAGTTTTGACGTCCTCTCCAAGCCTCTGGTTTGATTCTGTCGCGATCAGGGATATAGGCAAGTTCATGGGGACTGTCGTTGGATGGATGTTAGGTCGCCCTCGACGAAACGTTCTTTTCCGGCAACATTACAGAGCGCTGGCAGAACGAGATCGCGAACAGGGAAAGGTAGGTGGGGGAAAAGGAGGGGAGAGGGCAGGTACGCGGGGGGGGGGGGGGGGGGGCAAGCGAACAGGCACTTTTCTCACCGAAACGTTCTTCTTTTCCGGCAACATTACAGAACGCTGGCGGAGCGAGATCACGGTGAGGGAATGGTAGGTGGGGGAAGGGAGGGGGAGAGGGCGAGTGGGGGTGAAGTGGGGGTGAAGGTGGGGCTGATCGCTGTCCACATACCGCAGGGTCATTATAAAGGAGGGTTGACCGCGAGCGTCGGACGACGACTCCTCGGCCAAGACTGACCAAGCGTCAGGAACATTTTCCACATCCCAGCGAGACAACACCCCTCGACTGCTGTTCCATATGGAAACTGACCACGTTTCACAATTATTGAAGGTTCAAAAGGTCGGCAAGCGACACGCACCTGGTGGATGTCCAAACGCGAGCACCACTTTCCACAGCGGAGGCAGATGCGAGCTAAGGGGATGCCAGACAAGCTAGGAGGATGCCAGACGAGTGTGACGGTGTGGAGAGCGGTGGAGCACAACACACAGGTGGCGACCATGTTGGAACGGCAGCGGCTAACTCCAGCACTTTCTGCCAATTTTCAACAGGAATCTTCTCTGTAGAGGGTGGAGCAATCATCGAAAAGGCTTAGTGGGTCTTCTGCGAGAATCGAATCGGATCTCGATTACCGAACATCAATATCTCGATCCCATATGTTCCGTCCCCCCCCCCCCCCCCCTCCTCTCCCAAGGGTTCAATGTAAAAAAGCAAGCATGTTTTTCTTATCTCATCACCTCAGAAAAAATAAATGTCGTTTGTTCATCCGTTCTCTCCATCGTGCTCGACCGTCATCCGCTCGCCGATTCTACTGCGGTAGATAATATCGATTATCGTACATCGATCAAACAAAATCGAATATCGTAACGAAGGAAAAGTTGAAGACGCGAATAATAAACAACGCCCTAACCACAGCATGGAGAGGAAGGGTGTCACGCAGGCTGGGCAGGACTCCCAGCACGGATGTGTCGACATGGAAGGTGTACAGGGTGTCGTCGACATGGTGTCGACATGTGTACGGGTGTGTCGACATGGAAGGTGTACGGGTGTGTCGACATGGAAGGTGTACAGGTGTGTCGACATGGAAGGTGTACAGGTGTGTCGACATGGACATGGAGGTGTGTGTACAGGTGTGTGTCGCAAACGCGCGACCTTCATGTGGATTGCGGGCTCCCTGCCGAAACTAAGAAGGTTACCCCACAAAAATGGCACCTTGTGCTCTGACCGCGAAAGAAAAAAAACAATCTTAACGTCAAAGTCCAATTTGATCTGGGTTGGGGTGTTTGGGGGGGGGGGTGGGGGTGCGGGTGGGGGTGGGGAGCAGTTTCATAATGGATCGATTCACAGAACAACTCAGGAGCAGTAGCGAAACAACAAACAATAAAAGCTATAGCGCAGCGCTGCCCTCCCTCCTCCACTATTCTCTTTGCTCTGTTCCGTCTCATTAAAAGTTGTACACAACATTTCTAAGTCTGGCTCACGTGCACATCATTTACATAGAGTTTACAAGACCGTTACAGAAACAAGGGTAAACTGTTCGGAGGAGAGGGGGGGGGGGGGGGGGGTGCGGGGCGGCAGAACAATTTACGTAGCATGACGAAATAAAACATATCGCCACAAAACACAGAAAAGAAAACAATAAACAAGTAGGGTAAATCTTGCTCCCATAAGAAAACCTAACACAGAGCAACTTTTATTCAAGACTGACACAGCCTTTCAAACTTGAATAAAGTCAGACAAATACAAAGACGAACAATAAACAAAACAATCAATTGTTCGTCTTTGTATTTGTCTGACTTTATTCAAGTTTAAAAGGCTGTGCCAGTCTTGAATAAAAGTTACTCCGTTAGGTTTTCCAAGGGGAGCAAGAGTTACCCTACTTGTTTCTTGTTTCTTGTTTACTGCTCCCTGTCCCACTTTATTTTCACTATAGAAAAAAAAAAAAAAAAAGAAGAAGAACAACAACAAAACCATGCGCTATGCGCACTATCATGCTGATCTGTGTCCGGTGGGTAAAATGAAATATAAAAATGAAATCAAAGAATATCGTTCAAACCAATGCCATATGGCACCTTTCAAAAGTTTAAGAAAAAAGAAAAAGAAAAGAAAGAAAGAAAAGAAAAGCATTGTCCTCACCTGTGCGAGTCGAAGTTGACTGGAGAGGCGGCCAGGCCACGGCAGGTGTAGCAGCAAGGTTGAACGGAGAGAGAGAGAGAGCAGGACACGTCAGCAGGCCTGGGCGTCAGAAGGCAGTTTGCAAAGCGTCAGGTGCGCCTAGCGTTTCTTCACCAGCCTCTTGTAGACAGCGAATGGAGAGGGGGGAGGGGGTGGGGGGCTTGCGATACAAACAAAGACCAGATGTCTTAATCCCTACAACTAAAAATTACAATACTTAAGTCTCTCTCTCTCTCTCTCTCTCTCTCTCTCTCTCTCTCTCTCTCTCTCTCTCTCTCTCTCTCTCTCTCCTGTTTTATCGTGGATATGTTGTATTTCGTCGTATCGCAATGTTTGTTCATATGTGTGTGTGTGTGTGTGTGTGTGTGTGTGTGTGTGTGTGTGTGTTTGTTTGTTTGAAAAGGGATCACAGAGTCGGGAGGATGGAGAGGGAAGGAGAGGGATGACGGGGTGGGGGGGGGGGGGGGGGGGAGGGATAGGAGTGAGAGGTGTGGATGAAGTTGCTGGCGTTTACATCGCCCATCCTAACAACGAAGGCCACTGGATGCTCCACAAGTTTTAGGAATTAATAACTAAACATGTATGCGCGCGCGCACACGCGCGCGCGCGTGCGCGTGCGCGCGCGCGCACACACACACACACACACACACACACACACACGCACATGCACATGCTTTTTGCGTTCATAAGGCATACACACACACACACACACACACACACACACACACACACACACACACACACACGCACACACACACTTCTTCAGACTTCAGAAAACTTTATTATCTCTTGCTAAAAAGAAATTACATTCGTGACCGCTGCCCTAAAAGTTAAGACATACATGTTTATAGTCACAAACATGACACTGAAAATTAAAATTACTTTCAAACAATAAAACATGCGCCTGTCACAAAAATGGGAATTTCTTTCTTTATTCTTTTTTTTTTTTGTCGTGCAAATAAAACATGCATTCAGCCAACATAATCATTCCTACTATACATGCGTGCCCACACGCATGTGAGGAGAGAGAGAGAGAGAGAGAGAGAGAGAGAGAGAGAGAGGGGAGAGAGAGAGAGAGAGAGAGAGAGAGAGAGAGAGAGAGAGAGAGAGAGATTGATCATTAAAATCATTAAGATAAGACATATTCCAGACATTTCTATTCCTCACAGCTCCAGGACACACACACACACACACACACACACACACACACACACACACTCTCTCTCTCTCTCTCTCTCTCTCTCTCTCTCTCTCCAGCATCTATACTTTCCGCTTGCTCACAGACGCTTGCTCACACACACGCGCGCACATGCTCATTATATCACTGGTGATCCGCCACCTCTTCTTCTTACATGCTGTGTTTTTGTTTAGAACGCAATGGATTTGAACACAAAATTCTTTTTTGTGCACAACAGCTTAACTCTGGGGACACGAAATCGTCTGCCTGATGGAAGGAGCTCATACTGTCGCGCAAGCGTGTGCCCAATGTCACTGACAATCGCACGAGCCGTGTTCACACCCACACGCCTTTCATACAACTCACTCATACTCTCCTGTCTCTCACCAACAATCTTACCACAGATGTTCACAACGCAATCCAAGAGTTTACTGTTTTTCAGACTAAGATTTCCATACCAGCAAATGCATGAAAAGGTAAAGACAAACTCAATAAAACTCCTGTAAAATGTTTTAAGAATTTTTGGCTGGACATGCAGATTCTTCAATTTGCGTAGGAAATACATTCTGGTTTGGCATTTTTTGTATGCGGACCTGGTGTGTGTATTGAAAGTGAGCTTACTGTCTAATGTTGTGCCCAGATAATTGTATTCGTCTACCCGTTCCACTTTTTCTCCATCAATATAGAGATCAGGCACAAAATTTTTTCGTTTTCCTAAAATCTATGATCATCTCCTTTGTTTTTTTTTTTTTTACGTTAAGCTCAAGATAATTTT
>JADBJO010005833.1:85000-87500 GCA_016801955.1 Conus betulinus
TTCTCGAGCAGCGTCAAAACGACAGATCTATTACTTTGTTGCTTTATTTCTCCATCTCAAGCGAGCAGCATCACACATATACAGGGCATGCCATCATTGAATTTTATCTGCTCGCCTGTCAATTCTCTACCGGTAGTTACTTTCATAGACCATTTTCATACTTAGGGAGGGCAAGTAGAAATTTGGGGGGGGGGGGGGGGGGGGGGGGGGGGGAAGAGGGGGGGGGGGGGGGGGGTAGATTTTGTGATCTACTTGTCCTGAGGAAAACTAAAAAAATATCTCGAAATACTAGTCCTGTACAAATAAATACAAGAGTAAAATTACCAAAAATTAAAAAAAAAAAAAAAAAAGAAAAAGAAAAAATGTAGACAACTGGCTCTGAACCAAGCTGTTGATGCTAGGGGTGGTGGTGGTGAGGGGGCTGTTGATGCTAGGGGTGGTGGTGGTGAGGGAGCTGTTGATGCTAGGGGTGGGGGGGTGGTGAGGGGGCTGTTGATGCTAGGGGTGGTGGTGGTGAGGGGGGCTGTTGATGCCAGGGATGGGGACTGTTGATGATAGGGGTGGTGGTGGTGAGGGGGCTGTTGATGCTAGGGGTGGTGGTGGTGAGGGGACTGTTGATGCTAGGGGTGGTGGTGGTGAGGGGGCTGTTGATGCTAGGGGTGGTGGTGGTGGGGACTGTTGATGATAGGGGTGGTGGTGGTGAGGGGGCTGTTGATGCTAGGGGTGGTGGTGCTAGGGGTGGTGTGGTGAGTGAGGGGGCTGTTGATGCTAGGGGTGGTGGTGGTGAGGGGGCTGTTGATGATAGGGTGGTGGGTGGGTGGTGAGGGGGGCTGTTGATGCTAGGGGGGTGGTGGTGAGGGGGCTGTTGATGCCAGGGGTGGTGGTGGTGAGGGACTGTTGATGATAGGGGTGGTGGTGGTGTGGGGGCTGTTGATGCTAGGGGTGGTGGTGGGTGGTGAGGGGGCTGTTGATGCTAGGGGTGGTGGGGTGTTGATGGGGGCTGTTGTTGATAGGGGTGGTGGTGTGGTGGTGGCTGTTGGGGCTGTTGATGCTAGGGGGTGGTGGTGTGGTGAGGGGGCTGTTGATGATAGGGTGGTGGTGTGGGGGCTGTTGTTGATGGTAGGGGGGGGTGGTGGTGGTGAGGGGCTGTTGATGCTAGGGGTGGTGGTGGTGAGGGGACTGTTGATGATAGGGGTGGTGGAGGTGAGGGGGACTGCTGTTGATGCTAGGGGTGGTGGTGGTGTGGGGGCTGTTGATGCTAGGGGTGGTGGTGGTGTGGGGGACTGTTGACTGTTGATGATAGGGGTGGTGGTGGTGAGGGGGCTGTTGATGCTAGGGGTGGTGGTGGTGAGGGGGCTGTTGATGCCAGGGATGGGGACTGTTGATGATAGGGGGTGGTGATGGGGGGGGCTGTTGATGATAGGGGTGGTGGTGGTGAGGGGACTGTTGATGCTAGGAGTGGTGGTGGTGAGGGGGCTGTTGATGCTAGGGTGGTGGTGGTGCTGTGATGGGGTGGTGAGGGGGCTGTTGATGCTAGGGGGGTGGTGGTGGTGAGGGGGCTGTTGATGCTAGGGGGGTGGTGGTGTGGTGAGGGGGCTGTTGATGCTAGGGTGGTGGTGGTGAGGGGCTGTTGATGCTAGGGGTGTGGTGGTGAGGGGGCTGTTGATGCTAGGGGTGGGGGTGGTGAGGGGGCTGTTGATGCTAGGGGTGGTGGTGGTGAGGGGGCTGTTTGATGCTAGAGGTGGTGGGAGGGGGCTGTTGATGCTAGGGGTGGTGGTGGTGATGAGGGGGCTGTTGATGCTAGGGTGGTGGTGGTGAGGGGGCTGTTGATGCTGGGGTGGTGGTGGTGAGGGGGCTGTTGATGATAGGGGTGGTGGTGGGTGAGGGGGCTGTTGATGCTAGGGGTGGTGGTGGTGAGGGGACTGTTGATGCTAGGGGTGGTGGTGGTGAGGGGGCTGTTGATGCTAGGGGTGGTGGTGATGAGGGGGGGCTGTTGATGCTAGGGGTGGTGGTGGTGAGGGGGCTGTTGATGCTAGGGGTGGTGGTGGTGGTGAGGGGACTGTTGATGCTAGGGGGGTGGTGGTGGTGAGGGGGCTGTTGATGCTAGTGGTGGTGGTGGTGATGAGGGGGCTGTTGATGCTAGGGGTGTGTGGTGGTGGTGGTGGGGGCTGTTGATGCTAGGGGTGGTGGTGGTGAGGGGACTGCTGATGATAGGGATGGTGGTGGTGGGGGCTGTTGATGCTAGGGGGGGTGGTGGTGGTGAGGGGGCTGTTGATGCTAGGGATGGTGGTGGTGAGGGGGCTGTTGATGCTAGGGGGGTGGGTGGTGTTGATGCTAGGGGTGGTGGTGTGAGGGGGGTGGTGCTAGGGGTGGTGGTGGTGGTGGGGCTGCTGTTGATGCCAGGGGTGGTGGTGGTGAGGGGGCTGTTGATGCTAGGGGTGGTGGTGGTGAGGGGACTGTTGATGATAGGGGATGGTGGTGTGAGGGGGCTGTTGATGCT
>JADBJO010005833.1:100000-102500 GCA_016801955.1 Conus betulinus
CTTCTTTATTTTCTTGTAAGTGCCAGTGGAAATTTCACCTGACGATAACCATTTTGCGCATGTAATTATGTTCCCCACACACCCTCCTCTACCCCCATTCCCGCCTGACAGCCAATGGGATGAAAAGAAAGAAACGCTGTTCATTGTTCAGAGTTCAAACCCAGGCAGTGTGGCTCTCCTGCCAGTTGTTGTTGTTGTTGTTGTTGTTGTTGTTGTTGTTGTTGTCGTTGTTGTCGTACCCTGGACTAAAAGACTCCAGGGATCATCCGAACAGCCAAAGTACTTGAACACTATGGTACAAATGCATCAGCTGGGGATGAGAACATACGTGTGTTTTTGATTACCCCGCCACGTGGGGCCAGCCACACTCCGACTTCGGGGGATTTGGGAGACTGATGATGTTACGCTAGGACCTTTTCACAACTGAAGACAGTCCCCGCATAACTATGGAGAGCATAACAACATTGTAATGTAGCCTTGGTGTTCTAGCCTTTGTCAACTGGCCTGACACAGCCTTAAGCCACGGCGACTCCTGGCAGTGAAGATCAACCGCCTCGTCACCAGGACTGGGACATGGCTGAGACTGCAGACAGGAGGCATGATAGATCGCCACAGTGATGGACACAGAAAGGACAGGATGGATGGGGGTGTGACTGTGAGACAGGAGGCACGATAGATCGCCACAGTGATGGACACTGAAAGGGACAGGATGGATGGGTTGACTGTGATCGACAGGAGTGATAGATCGCCACAGTGATGGACACAGAAAGGGACAGGATGGATGGGGTTGACTGTGAGACAGGAGGCATGATAGATCGCCACAGTGATGGACACTGAAAGGGACAGGATGGATGGGTTGACTGTGAGACAGGAGGCATGGATAGATCGCCACAGTGATGGACATCACCACACACTGAAAGGGACAGGATGGATGGGTTGACTGTGAGACAGGAGGCACGATAGATCACCACAGTGATGGACACTGAAAGGGACAGGATGGATGGGTTGACTGTGAGACAGGAGGCACGATAGATCACCACAGTGATGGACACTGAAAGGGACAGGATGGATGGGTTGACTGTGAGACAGGAGGCACGATAGATCGCCACAGTGATGGACACTGAAAGGGACAGGATGGATGGGTTGACTGTGAGACAGGAGGCATGATAGATCGCCACAGGATGGGTTGACAGGATGGTGACTGTGAGACAGGAGGCATGATAGATCGCCACAGTGATGGACACTGAAAGGGACAGGATGGATGGGTTGACTGTGAGACAGGAGCATGATAGACATCACCACAGTGATACATGAAAGGGACAGGTGATGGACTGTGAGACAGGAGGGGACATCACCACATGATGGGAAAGGGACAGGATGTGTGAGACAGGAGGCATGACAGATCACCACAGTGATGGACACTGAAAGGGACAGGATGGATGGGTTGACTGTGAGACAGGAGGCATGATAGACATCACCACAGTGATGGACACTGAAAGGGAAGGAGGGACTGTGAGACAGGAGGCATGATAGATCATCACACTGTGAGACAGAAAGGGGGGAGGATGGGTTGACTGTGAGACAGGAGAGGCATGACAGATATCACCACAGTGATGGACACAGAAGGGGACAGGATGGGCCGACTGTGAGACGGGAGGAATGACAGATATCACCACAGTGATGGACACAGAAGGGGACAGGATGGCCGACTGTGAGACGGGAGGAATGACAGATATCACCACAGTGATGGACACAGAAGGGGAAAGGGACAGGATGGGTTTGACTGTGAGACGGGAGGAATGACAGATATCACCACAGTGATGGACACAGAAGGGGACAGGACAGGATGGGCCGACTGTGAGACGGGAGGAATGACAGATATCACCACAGTGATGGACACAGAAGGGGACAGGATGGGCCGACTGAGACGGGAGGAATGACAGATATCACCACAGTGATGGACACAGAAGGGGACAGGATGGGCAGACTGGGTTGACTGTGAGAGGGGGGCAGGATGGGTTGACTGTGAGACAGGAGGCATGACAGACATCACCACAGTGATGGACACAGAAGGGGACAGGATGGGCCGACTGAGACGGGAGGAATGACAGATACCACCACAGTGATGGACACAGAAGGGGGACAGGATAGGTGGGTTTGACTCTTGTCTGCCAGAGGCAGTTGGTGGAGATGGTTGTTGTCTCATCACGTGATCCAACCGGAACCTGCCCCAAAGCCAACTTTTACGCGGGGCTGAGGGTACGCTAAGGTACGCTAAGGAGGGGAGCCGGGGGGGGGGGGGGGGGGGGGGGGGGGGGGGGGGGGGGGGGGGGGGGGGGGGGGGGGGGGGGAGGGGGGAGGGGGGGACGGGGAAAAGGGGATAATGGGGGGGGAAAAGACAATGTTGTATCGAAAGTGCTTGATTAACTTCATGAAGCTCGAGCTGTCACTTTTTTGCAGACAGGTGCGATAGCAAACATTATACGCACTTGTGCACACG
>JADBJO010005833.1:105000-107500 GCA_016801955.1 Conus betulinus
GGTGGTGGTAGTAGTATCATTATCATTATTATCATCATGCTAATAGTGTTGCTGTTATTATTGTTTTTTTTTTTTTATCATTATCATCGTGTTGTTGTTCTTGTTGTTGTTGTTGTCCCTGTCGATCTTGTTAGATTTTTTATTTTCGATATTCGTTTTTTTTTCTCTCGGTGTAAATGAATTAGAATATTGTACACGTTGCAGGCCTGCTGGGATTAGGTCGGGTAGGTTTGTGGTACGTTGTCTTTTGCCGTGTCGCACTCGGTGTATGGTGACGATTTCAACAGCATCGCATGACACACTACTGTAGACCTGTGTTGTGCTGAGCTGCGGAGGTACTAGATGGGCATCTGGGAGCCAAGACCTGGATGAAGCCTGGCTCCCTTAGAGTGTAGGCAGTTCAGGGATAAAAAAAAAAAAACCACTTGTCTGAGGGGGGGGGGTGGGGGGGGGGGGGGGGGGGTTCTTCTCTGAAGACCTTTTGCTGTCAAGTTTCTCAGCAGAGTTTGGTTTCCTGCTGCTGTGCTGGTTTGTGTTGTATGCCATTGTGCAGAATTGAGTGTGGTTGTGTTGCATTATGTCACATTGTGTATGTGTTTTGTGTTGTTGTGTAGTGTTTTTGCTGTAAGTGTGTGGTGTGGTGCCGCATTGCGTAGTGTAGTGTAGTGTAGTGTAGTGTAGTGTAGCAGGGTAGTGTAGTGTAGTGTAGTGTAGTGTGGTGTGGTGTGGTGTGGTGTGTGTGTGGTGTGGTGTAGTGTAGTGTAGTGGTGTAGTGGTGTGTGTGTGTGCAGTGTGGCAGTGCAGTGCAGTGCAGTGCAGTGCAGTGAAGTGCAGTGTAGTGTAGTGTAGTGTGTGTTGTGTAGTGTAGTGTTGTCGTGTGTGTTGTGTGTTGTGTGTGTTGTGTTGTGTTGTGTAGAACAGTGTCGAGTAGTGTGGTGTATATTGTGGTGTAGAGCATTACAGTAGAGTGTAGTATAGTGTAGTATAAAACACTGCTGCGCAGCGTACAGCAAGATAATGTGATACTGTAGCAAAGTGTGGCCTAGGGTCTAGTGTTGCTGATGCATTGTGGGACGGTGTAGCATGCTGTAGTAGCTTCGTAGAGTCGTAGAGTAGAGCAGCGCAACACAGTAGCATGTAACACAGCGACGTGTGTCGTATTTGATCGCACTCCACAGTAGTTCACGTATGTAGCGTTGTGTAAATCTGTGCGGCGTTGAGTGTGGTGGTGCAGCAACACTTCAGAACTGGCGATCGTAAATTGACTGGGACCACTGTTCTACAAACCTTCCCCTTCCCCCTCCCTCCCTCTTCCTACCCCCTACCCCCCCCCCCCCCCCCTCCCCTTCCACCCCCTTCCACGTTTCTCACTCGTCCGGAGGTGGGGGAGGGTGTGGGGTGGGGGGGGTGGGCGGCCACTCAGAAGTTCCCACATAAGAAACGAAGCTTGATTAATTTACCTCGGCCAGCACACAAGTCGTCATAACAACAGCAGCCAGCGACTGACAGCTACTACTCTCTGTAACACCTCCCTCCCTCCCCCTCCTTCTCCCCTCCCTCCCTCCCTCCCTGCCCCTGTTTCCTAACCCTCGAGGTTTATGGCCTTGCTGGTACAAATCGATACCCTTCTAAAGATCTAGAGGAACACATACGGGGAGAGAGAGAGAGAGAGAGAGAGAGAGAGAGAGAGAGAAACAGGAGAAACGATATGACAGGCAGATCAACAAGATTAGATTAGTTCGCAAGGGACATCAGAAAGCACGGGCGTGAAGGGGTGGGGGGTGGGGGTGGGGGGGGTGGGAGGAAGAGGGGGCAAGGGAGGTTGGGCGCGGGGGTGGGGGGAGGGTGGGGGGGGGGGGGGGAAGACCAAGAACGAACAACCCAGACACTAGCACACACGAACGGCCATCATGCTTGCCACATTGGCCGTTCTCACGCTCGTCGGGGTGGGAAAGATTTCCTTTTGTAACTCCCCTCCCTCCCCTCCCCTCCTCCTTACAAATACGCTTCTTTCTGCCACAGTTTAAGGCACCGTTGGAGAGAGAGAGAGAGAGAGAGAGAGGACGTTGCTTATAGCAAAGAGTTGTATCAGGGCAGGGCTGTCGACGCGTTGCAGTCAACCCTCAAATCAAAAAAAAAAAAAAAAAAATCCACAGAATAAGACATTGTTGCTGCCCAAAAATAAAAAATAACGAATGAATAAATGAATGCATAAATGAATTTTTTTTTAAAGTCCACAGAATAAGGCATTGTGTGGCTGCCAAAAATAAAAATAATGAATGAATGAATGAATGCATAATGAATCGATAAAGAAATGAGACGAATAATGTTGTTCAACATGGGGAAAGCACATAATCACCAACGCCCATTAGATTTCAGTATAAATCAGCTTCCATGTAATGTGACAAAGATGCCCTGTACAGAAGGAAATCTGTCCTCGGAGGTGGCTTCCCTTGATTGATCCTGGCTGAACAAGTCACGTGCGCGGGGTGGAGGGGGT
>JADBJO010005833.1:112500-117500 GCA_016801955.1 Conus betulinus
GCTGCAGTGGGGAAGACTGGCGACACACACAGAGCTGAGTGCGTACTATACGCTGCAGTGGGGGAAGACTGGCGACACACAGAGCTGAGTGCGTACTCTACGCTGCAGTGGGGGAAGACTGGCGACACACAGAGCTGAGTGCGTACTCTACGCTGCAGTGGGGGAAGACTGGAGACACACAGAGCTGAGTGCGTACTCTACGCTGCAGTGGGGGAAGACTGGAGACACACAGAGCTGAGTGCGTACTCTACGCTGCAGTGGGGGAAGACTGGAGACACACAGAGCTGAGTGCGTACTATACGCTGCAGTGGAGGAAGACTGGAGACACACAGAGCTGAGTGCGTACTCTACTCTACGCTGCAGTGGGGGAAGACTGGAGACATACAGAGCTGAGTGCGTACTCTACGCTGCAGTGGGGGAAGACTGAAGAAACACAGAGCTGAGTGCGTACTATACGCTGCAGTGGGCGAAGACTGGAGACACACAGAGCTGAGTGCGTACTCTACGCTGCAGTGGGGGAAGACTGGAGACACACAGAGCTGAGTGCGTACTCTACGCTGCAGTGGGGAAGACTGGAGACACACAGAGCTGAGTGCGTACTCTACGCTGCAGTGGGGGAAGACTGGAGACACACAGAGCTGAGTGCGTACTCTACGCTGCAGTGGGGAGAAAGACTGGAGACACACAGAGCTGAGTGCGTACTCTACGCTGCGGTAGGGAAGACCAGAGACACACAGAGCTGGGTGCGTACTATACGCTGCAGTGGGGGAAGACTGGAGGCACACAGTCGTGTTCAATTCACATCACAGATGTGTCTCTGAGAGTGCTGCTAAAATTGCCTGACCAACACTGCAGGTGTCTGTACCTGCTGGCCCTGGCTGGCACCAGATAATACACCATGAAAGGAAGCACGAAGCATAGCCCTGTCACATGGTCTCAGATCAGAATGGAGCTTCATGACATCATCATTATCCGTCTCCTCTCTCTCGTGCTGCCCCATGAAAAAAAAAAAAATTGATTCCAGGGGCAAGCACCCTGTAGTTGACATCTCCTTCTAGGCCCTTGATGCCCAGTTTTGATGCCCCAACGTCCTCTTCTAGGCCTTGATGCACAGGTTTGGATGCCCCGACGTCCCCTTCTGGGCCCTTGGTGTGGTGCCCGCCGCCAGGATGCGTTGATTTTTCTTAAAAAAAAAAAAAAAAAGACGTTTAGACAATTGAGATTTGGCATCAGTGTGCCCATAGTGATTGATGTGTATGAGGAGAGGTCAGCAACTAGTGACCCAGAAAACAAGGGACAGTGAAAATAATGTTAATGTAAACTCGTTATGAAATGTTCTGACATACATTTCTTATAGTGAGAGAGGTGGAGTGTATGTATTGAACAGAGAAAAAAAATGAGAGAATAAAATCCCCTGTGCGCCAAGGGTAAGGCGCAAAAGAAAGGAAGAATTATTTTCAATTTTTTTTTTCTGGGATGAATTTTGAATGGTATTTTTGCTTTATGTTTGTTGAAAGAGAGTCGGATGTGGGGGGGGGGGGGGGGGGGGGGGGCGTGCGAGGCGCACGATTGGCTTGGCATGTGAGTATGTACACAGAGACCGTCTTGTGACATCCTCAGTGATTATAATTTTCAACAACAACAACAAAAAATCTCAAAATCTGTGACCCTTCGTGCCCTGCTGTCTTGGTGACCTCAGAGTTGATCTTCTCTTCAGATACATAGCAGTGATAAGTTCACCTTAGTTGTTGATGATGCCAGACATGCTGACCTCAGAGTTGATCTTCTCCTCAGAATCATTCCAGCGATAAGTTCATGTTAGTGGTTGATACTGCCAGAGCCGTGGGGACTGCCGTTAGATGGAAGTGGTACACACCCGCCACAGAGAGGCTCACGGCGTTTCCATGGCACAGCCATTGTTTTCGTCAGCAAGGGGTTCACTGCGTGTTATTCCGCGTGCCATGAAACAGACCCAGCACATGACTGGCGTACGATGACACAGAACCAGTACATGAATGGCGTGCGATGACACAGAACCAGTACATGAATGGCGTACGATGAAACAGAACCAGTACATGAATGGCGTACGATGAAACAGAACCAGTACATGAATGGCGTACGATGAAACAGAACCAGTACATGAATGGAGGGAATCAGAAGCAACGCAGGGTGTCCTTTGGTGGGTTGTCTTTTAATCGGAATATGATACAGCACACACGCACACACACGCGCTCGCGCGCGAGGACTCACACACACACACACACACACACACACACACACACACACACACACACACACACACACACACACACACACACACACACACACACACACAATATTTCACGAAAGCTATTTCCTCGCCAGGTTTGACCTAATTTTTCGCCATAACTATAATCATCGTGAAAATAAACATTATGACATATGGTAAGAAACATGCCACTATGACTCACGTGAAACCTCGTGCTGTACACAATGATAGCGTTCTGCCTTTAGAACCCTTTTCTCTGCACTTGCGTTGCTGTGGATAATTAATGTTTTCTTTCTTTTGACCCACTACTAAAACTTCATTGGATGTAAAATGTATGGTTTTCGTGTCATATTGTTTGTTTTCTTCGTGCACACAGTTTCTCAAGTAAAGGGTGTTAATGACTATATTTCTTGTGTAAATTTTACCATTTTCCTTCGTGATTTTGATTTTTGACCGTAGTTGTGTTCCTTCGACGACAGGCGCGGCCCTCCTGGCAGCACGGGACGAGGCCGGCTGGTGCCAGACGAGATGGGGAAGCAGCCTGCTGTTATTGAATTTCACTCCGGGCTGGAACACGTCTCGCCTGCTGCCTTAGTCCGTCCTCCGAAAAAAAAAAAGCCCCTGCTGCGATTTCTGGAACTAGATTGTGACAACGTATTCGTGCTTTTTTGTGTGTGTTAAATTAATAAAGGTAATGGCAGCAGGTTGTAATTGTTGGAACAACACAAAAACCAGAGGATTTTAAGAATTTCAAATGAGGATGGTGAATTTCAAAATCGATTCCAGGCTTTTACATGTGATGATTTTTGACAAGGATTTAACAGATATTAAATGCGCGCTGTAATTAATTGCTGACGGGGATTTTAAAAAATCAAGCTTCATGAGCATCATTCCAAGGATTTTTAATGTGCGTCATGACCAATTTCAAGTAAAAGTTTGAATTAACTGTGATTCCCGCGATGAAAAAAAAAAACAACCAATGACGAGTTAATGACGGATAAGAATTTTAGGGCTTTCAAATGTGCGTTATAAACTTATCTGAGGGATTTGTGATTGTACATAAACAGGATTTCAAGAACTGGAAAGTATCTAATAAAGGACTTTGAATGTGCATAATAAAGAGTATTTTAAGATTTTGAAATATGCGTCGTCATGGACACAGCTTAAGAGATTTTGAACGCACACACTAGCCAGGATTTTGAATGTAGATCATGAACAGAATTTTTCATGTACATTGTAAAGAAGGGTTTTAGGGGTTTATTTAACGTGTATTATGATCAAAATGTTGTGGTTTAGTAATGCTGTTCCTGAGCAGATTTCAAACATTCAACATAACCAAGATTTAGAGGATTTGGATTCGCTTTATAAACACGACCTTGAACATTCGCTATGACCGAAATGGGGAGGATTTTAGAGACTCTGAATTTACTCCATAACACAGGATAACTGGCGTTCCGCATGACCTGGAGTTGGAAGACTTGGAATATGCTCAATCACACAGGATTCTCAGCGTTCTCCATGATGACCACGAGTTGACAGACTGTGGATTCTGGAAGATTTTGTTCAGTGTCACTTCATGTCAACAGCTGGCACGTCTCGACCCGATAAACACATCGACATTCCAGCGAGTGGTGGATACTTTGATTTTGGGGGGTTTGTTTGTTTGTTTGTTTTTCTTCTGATCAACAAACGCCAGTTGTCGTGTGCACCAACAACCTCAACATGGCAGTGATTTACATGCGTTGGGGTTGCGCTGGTGTGATTCCCTGACAGGCTCTGTCAACTGAAGTGCTCCACTTCTTTGGGTTTTCTTCCCCTCGCTCTTGAGCCAGAGCATCATTCAGTGCGAGGGGTTCCCAGGGAAAGCGTTTGTGTTGTGTATGCTGGCAGATCGTCGGGACAGAGTCTCTCACACCACGTGAGTATTTTGTTTTCTTTTTTATATATCAACACCATTCGAGGGGATGGGGAAGGGGGGGGGGGGGGGGGGGGGGGGAGGAGGGGAAGGAGGGGAGGAGGGGAGGAGAAGGAAGGGGGGAGTGGGGGGGGGGGGGGGGGGCACATCTTTCGGATATGATACGCGTTTCGTTTAGGTTGTCTTATCCCTGCGATATTCACCAGCGTGTGTGTGTGTGTGTGTGTGTGTGTGTGTGTGTGTGTGTGTGTGTGTGTGTGTGTGTGTTGATCTACCCCACGTCAGTTTTTTTCAGTGGTGTTTGTGTGCATGTGAGGAAAGGGGCGGGGGAGGGGGGGGGGGGGAGAAGCGGGGGAATGAGAATGGAGGCCACTGGGGGAAAGGAGGGGGGAAGGGCAGTGGTCATAATGTTTTGTCTGGAACATTTTTTTGTCGGTAAGATAGAAAGTTCCTTTCTGGACACTGCCATCGCTGATGCCGCCGCCGCTGCCGCTGTTACTACTACTGCTACTGCTACTGCTGCTACTGCTACTACTACTACTACTACTACTACTACTACCACCGTCACCATCACCATCACCACTACTACTACTGCTACCACCACCACCACCACCATCACTACTGCTACTACTACTACTACCACCATCACCATCACCACCACCACCACCACCACCACTACTACTACTACTACTACTACTACTACTACTACTACTACTACTACTACTACAACAACAACTACTGCTGCTACTACTGTCAAAAAATTCTTTGGGTACTGTTTCATCGATGTTCAAAAGCTGTGTTTAGACATTTCAATAGCGTGTGGGATCCGTCGCGGGA
>JADBJO010005833.1:122500-125000 GCA_016801955.1 Conus betulinus
GATATCTTCTGTCTTCAACAGCTGAACGATTTTTGTCTGTGCTTTCTCATCTGCCTTGTTGGATTACACACACACACACGCACACACACACACACACGCACACGCACATACACATGGACAACCAGTCACATCATTCCAGACAGCTTATTCCTGCCGCCCTGCCCACAGCTGCATTCAGCTTTCGTCTCTCTGCAGTCCCAGCACCGGAGCACTCAGCGTCAAAGTCCTCGTCAGGCAACCCGCGAGAGGAGACGCTGCGCTGATGCCGACTGTCTGAAGTGGTGTTCTGCAGGGTGGCCTGTTGTGAGGCAACGAAGGCAGGGGGTCATCCACTCTCTGAGGTGGTGTTCTGCAGGGTGGCCTGTTGTGAGGCAACACAGGCAGGGGGTCATCCACTCTCTGAGGTGATGTTCTGCAGGGTGGCCTGTTGTGAGGCAACGAAGGCAGGGGGTCATCCACTCTCTGAGGTGGTGTTCTGCAGGGTGGCCTGTTCTGAGGCAACGAAGGCAGGAGATCAACTGAACCCCTCAATGACGACAGTGCTTGCTTAGTTGGGAGCCAGCGTGAGTGAGTGAGCGCCACCATGATGTTCATTCAACGACAGTTTCCTATGAACTTGGTATCACCGACGACTTTCAAACCCATGTTCATTCAACGACAGTGTCCTATGAACTTGGTATCACCGACGACTTTCAAACACCATGTTCATTCAACGACAGTTTCCTATGAATTTGATATCACCACCGACAACTTTCAAACACCATGTCCATTCAACGACAGTTTCCTATGAACTTGATATCACCGACGACTTTCAAACACCATGTCCATTCAACGACAGTGTCCTATGAACTTTGGTATCACCGACGACTTCAAAAAACACCATGTCCATTTCAACGACAGTCTCTCCTATGAACTATGTTCATTCAACGACAGTGTCCTATGAACTTGATATCACTGACGACTTTCAAACACCATGTCCATTCAACGACAGTGTCCTATGAACTTGATATCACCGACGACTTTCAAAAACACCATGTTCATTCAACGACAGTGTCCTATGAACTTGATACCACCGACGACTTTCAAACAAACTCACAATACAAAAATGGATGTGGGGAAAACATAAAAACTGAAAAACAGGACTACGGAATTCGAGCCCTTTTTTTTCTCCCTCTCCTTTTTGTGTTTGATATAGTCTACAAGGATGGGAGTGACATAGAAGGTACTATATAGTTCCATTCTGGTTATAGACATAATTTTAAGACTGTTCACTACGCTCTGTGATAAGTGACTATTTTGTATCATATTGACAGCAATGTAAAAATTTTGGATGGAAACCTGTTCTGCTTTTAAAGATTGATTGTTATTTTAAAAAAGAATAAGGAGGACTATTTTAGTTGCTGCTATATTGCAGCTTTACGTTTTTTCTTCACTGTCAACGATAAACTGATAGTGCCTTGCTTAACCGTTTTTTGAAAGAGACCTTTATCTAGAGGGCGAACTGCCCTAGTTCTAAAATCAATCATTATTCATTCATGTCCTGGCTTCCGTCTGGTTGAAATTCCATTGAAAAAACTCAGTATTGGTTGAATGTAACATGTCTGTCACAATGTATAAATATGATGTCATTTCAAATTTGATTCATTGGTGAATAAACCAGTCAATTGTAACTTTTCATGTGATAAACTGTCCACTTTTGATATCGAAGATGTCACCGGAAACGTCCATTGCAGGATTAGACTATAACCATTTGAAGTTATCGTTATGGAGGGGATGAGTGGGGAGGTCTTGTCAATAGTTATCATTATTCCAAATTTAGTTACGCTAATGCTTCATTCCCTCCTTTCCCAATCCTTCCTTACCTCCAACCCTTCACACACACACACACACACACACGCACGCACGCACGCACGCACGCATGCATGCACGCATGCACGCAAGCGCGCAACAAACACACACACACACACACACACACACACACACACACACACACACACGTGGGCAACCGAAAGTGGACGATAACATGAATTCACTTAAAAGCCTTTCACTCCCGGCCGCGGATATAGCCGCGGTTCAAGGGTCATCGCGTAATTGGATCATCTGACCGGTCACATGATATTGTTTACCTGCTTGCAAATGGCGGCTCCCACACAGCGTGTTTGAAGCGATTTCTCAGCAAGTTTTGGGTCGATTTTGACGCGGTTTTTTTGCGTTTTGTAAAGCGAAAATTAGTCGAGCAGATCAACATGGCTGCCAGAAGATTTACTGCCGAAGAGGTAGTGAGAACTGTGTTTGAAACGCCGTACGAAGGTGAAATTAGCAACGTCGAAAGTGAAAGGAAAACGAAGGTGACGTGGTTGTCGATCATCCTGACAATGAGTCAAGTGATTCGGATTACCGGGATGAAGATATTGATCTACCAAGTACATCGACAGGTAGGGGGCGTGGTCGTGCTGGTTGTGGGCGTAGTTGAGGACGTGATAGGAGAGAAAAAAAATTG
>JADBJO010005833.1:132500-140000 GCA_016801955.1 Conus betulinus
ACACACACACACACACACACACACACACACACACACACACACACACACACACACACACACACACACACACACACACACACACACACACACACACACACACACACACACACACACACACACACATACACACACACACACACACACACACACACACACGAGTCTCAGTCATCTTGAAGCAAAGACTTTCTGTGTCAAAAAAAAATTTAATGTCGTCTGAGAATCTCAAAACCAGTTGTTTCCAGCACTGGGAAACAATGTCTGTGCTGTTTTTCTGTCTGACACAGTCGTGTGTCTTATCTTCCTGTGTGACAGTGTATATGTCAGCTTGTTGTCTGACAGTGTATATGTCAGCTTGTTGTCTGACAGTGTATATGTCAGCTTGTTGTCTGACAGTGTATGTGTCAGCTTGTTGTCTGACAGTGTATGTGTCAGCTTGTTGTCTGTCAGTGTATGTGTCAGCTTGTTGTCTGACAGTGTATGTGTCAGCTTGTTGTCTGCCCGTGTATGTGTCTACATTAAGAATAAGAATAACAACATAGCGTGAGTGAAGCGCCTTACCAAAGAATCCACACTCTTGTGTATGTAACGGGCTCCCTGCCTGAGTAGTGCCGATTGAAGAGCTGCCTGCCGGCGCTTCATTCAGTCATTTCCCATGTCATCCAGTCAATATTGTTCACTCGATTTCCTTCCTTCCTTCGTAATTTCAGTTTCTCACGCAGGGTGCATGCTATGCGTAACGTGTCATCCATACCAATGGCCAAATCGGCCTTCTCTTCCGAAAGTTGGTGACGGATTTTACGTGTGTACAAGATTTCATGCGTGCGTTCACACACGGGAAACTTCATTTATAGTCTAATTCGAAGGACTGCTTTGGAAATGAAATCCGGAGTTATGTCAACTCTGAGGGAAGCTCTCCTCCTTGACGAAGCGGCCCGGCGGAGATTCGAACCGGCAACCCCAGGATCACCAAGATCACGGGTCGGGCGCTCTGCCACTGAGCTATTCCGTTCCTTCTGAGAATCGCATAGAAATCGTCAAAAGCATCCATTCTGGAACGTTTGGAGTCTTCCCTCCATATCCGCTTTTAACGATCAGCCTTGGCAACCACGCAGATAATCAGACAGGGGATTGGGGTGGGGGGTAGTCAAAGGGTGGTGGATGACATGGGGATGATGTATTGGCTTCGAGGATCAGAAGGGGGGAGGGGGAGAGGCGGGGGGCTGTTACCAGGCCTGTTCAAAAGCCGCCACAGCCCCCTTGTCCTACTTTCATTCTTGGTCAATGGGGTCTGCTACGAAATCCCCCCACCCCCACCCCCCCCCCCGAATTACAAATACTTTCATTTTTGTTTGTTGTTTAGCTTTCTTTTCTTCTTCTTTTTTCCGTAATTTTTATTTTCATTTTTTTCTTTCTTCTTCTTCTTCTTCTTCTTCTTCTTTCTTCTTCTTCTTTCTTCTTCTTCTGCGTACGCAGGCTGATACTCCTGCGGACACTCCCTATATGGACAGGCAAGTATTAATCCGATCTACCTAACAAAGGGAGTGGATTTTTGTGTGCATGACCGTTTTTTTTTTAGATCCCGCCATTAAGGCAGCCATACTCCATCTTCGGGGAAGGTGTATGCTATGTGTAACGTGTCATCCATACCAACGGCCAAACTGGCCTTCTCTTCCGAAAGTTGGTGATGGGATTTGACGTGTGTGCAAGATGTTATGCGTGCGTTCACGCACGGAACCTCGGGTTGTAGTCTCTTTCGAAGGACTGTATGGGAAATGGAGTCAGAGCTAATGTTAACTCCGAGGGGAAAATCCCCCTGTACCGAAACGGCCCGGCGGAGATTCGAACCGCAACCCCTCATTTTGTTCCAACCTTTCATTTTTGTGTATGTTTTTGTTTTGTTGTTGTTGTTGTGTATTCCCCATTTGCTCACCGACGCCTGAATGACATCTTAAGTTTTATCATGATCTGGCCCCTATCTTTGACTTTCTCTATCTCACTTTCTTTGTTTTTGTTTGTTTGTTTGTTTGTTTTCTTTTCTATTCATTCTTTGTTGGTTAATGTCAAAATTCAACAGTAATTAGCTTTTAACCTGATCAGATAACTCCCCCTCAGTCTCTGTCTCTCTCTGTCTCTGTCTCTGTCTGTCTCTCTTTCTCTTTCTCTCTCTGTCTCTGTATCTCTCTCTGTCTCTCTCACTCTGTGTCTCTGTCTCTTTCTCTTTGTCTCCATCTCTGAATGTCCCTCTGTCTGTCTCTCTCTCTCTCTCTCTCTCTCTCTCTCTCTCTCTCTCTCTCTCTGTGCGTTTCTCTCTCTCTCTCTCCCCCCCCCTCCCCCCCCCCCCCCCCCCCCCTAGTGATATTGCTCTCTTGTCACGGCCATATTCAGCAGGGACCTGCGGTCTTTCTTTCGTGGGCGCGCCAAATCCAACAGCCATTAACCCCAAACCGCCCCGAACCTCCTAACCCACGACATCCCGGCCTCTCTACCTTTTGCTGGAGTTAAATGAAGATCCTTCTATCCCCACGTCACCGTTCCTCTCTCACCCCACCCTCTCCTTACCCGTCCATTTCATCTCCCCTTTCCATCCCCTCCCCCCCCCCCCTCCACGTTTCCTGACAAATATATGAAAGAAGGGTGTGTGTTGTTAGGAGGTAAAGCTGTGTTGAAGCGCTCTTAGTCCAAGTGTAGATAAGATGTCTTTTTTATTTGTTTGTTTGTTTGTTTTTTTTTTGGCGCAGCATAACACGCACATGTTCGAGAGTTTGGCCGAAGTTTGGACATGACGAAACTAATAACATAGGTCCTGCCTGTTGTTAAGAAGCTGTTACTGTCAGCAGGGATTTAGTACATAGCGTCAGTGACCTTGTAACTCCGGGTCACTCTAGCGACCTCTCCGAAGGGGTGACCTTCTTGTGACCTTGTAACTCCGGGTCACTCTAGCGACCTCTCCGAAGGGGTGATCTTCTTGTGACCTTGTATTTCCGGGTCACTCTAGCGACCTCTCTGAAGGGGTGACCTTCTTGTGACCTTGTATTTCCGGGTCACTCTAGCGACCTGTCTGAAGGGGTGACCTTTCTTTTTGTAACCTGACGTGGAAAGCTTCTCATGAAATACCGACTCTTACAGTCTGCAGACTGTGTGTTCGAAAGATACTCGTTGAAACTGGGCGTGGCTGTGTGTGATAGATTGTTCACTTTGATCAAACACTATAAGCGTGTGCCTGAGAGTCTATCTATAAGCTGTTTTCGGCACTGGAGATGTTCTTTAGAAAGAGCACAATTTGTGGTCGTTGTACTGAAATTGCAAGCGCTGTTTTGGTGATAAGTACATGACTATATCACCCAGTATTCATGTCTATTCCTTTATTTAAGTTCTGCGCTGTAGTCACAGACTACAACTTAAGCAGGGCAGAAAGGGACGATGAATATAAAGAATTCAATTCATCAGAAAATGATGTTGTATGAAAGGAAAATGTACCTATTGTTCCACTGTGAAATCATCGCTGTTTCCATGTCTGTAATTCTCAAAGGAAGAAAAGGTTTGCGGACTTGAACGAAAATCGTCGAGCAGGTAATGTTTACAGAGACCCTGTCTTTTCCTCTACGGTGTTTTGATCTGTCACATTGTCTCCAACATTTTCACCTGTTGAGTTATATTCACCACATGGTATCCTCCCCCCCCCCCCTCCCCCATCGTCCTGCTCACGGGTCTAAGATGAATAAATCTCGTTCTTGTTCGTTCGCAGTCTGGGGTTGTGTGTATGATGAGCGCGAGCCTCAAAGTTTAAATGATGTAAGACGGATGCGAAGGGGGGGGGGGGGGGGGGGGGGGGGGGGCATGGAAGGTAAGGTTGTTTCCTTATCCGTGAGCAATGGTGATCGTCAGGAAAGGTGGGAGGGACGTTTAGACAGTGTGAAATCTCCACTTCTTTCAGTTCTCAGTCTTGAGCATCAAGGGCAGAGGTGTTTTAAACACTCACGTCCTGTACAGTGTTCGTTTGAAGGGCAGAGGTGTTTTAACACTCACGTCCTGTGCAGTGTTCATTTGAAGGGCAGAGGTGCTTTAACACGTCACGTCCTCTGCGGTGTTCATTTGAAGGGCAGAGGTGTTTTAACAGGTGTTTGAAGGGCAGAAACACTCACGTCCTGTACAGTGTTCATTTGAAGGGCAGAGGTGCTTTTTAGCACTCACGTCCTGTACAGTGTTCATTTGAAGAGGGCAGATGTGTTTTTAACACTCACGTCCTGTACAGTGTTCATTTGAAGGGCAGAGGTGCTTTAGCACTCACGTCCTGTACAGTGTTCATTTGAAGGGCAGAGGTGTTTTAACACTCACGTCCTGTACAGTGTTCATTTGAAGGGCAGAGGTGCTTTAACACTCACGTCCTCTGCAGGGTTCATTTGTGAACTCCTCTCTCCACCTCCTCAGAGTTCACTTTCTACTGAATCCAGGCCTTGGACAGGGAGTCATAACGAAACACACACCTACATCAGGGAGAGTTTAAGGCTAGAAAACTTTCCTGTTTGCCAGTATAAAAGACTCTGGGGAGAAGACCACAGACACCCGTCTGATGATCAGCCGCCCCAACTACAGCGACACACCATCAGACCACAATCCTCAGACTGCGAACTGGTCACTGCCGTCTGCGAGCCCATCTCCATCGTATTGGGCTATCGCACACACCTGACTGCCTTTGTGAGACACCCCCCCCCCCCCCCCCCCCCCCCCCCCCCCCCCCCCCCCCCCCCCCCCCCCCCCCCGAGCACATTCTTCAGTCCTGCCCCCTTTACCAGGATGCACGGATACAGCGCTGGCCACACGCAGCCACGTTTGCGGGCAAAGCTTTGGGGCACAGTGGAGGATCTGAAGACAAACAGCAGCCCTCATCCATCAAACTGGTCTGGAAATATGAGTTATGATTCTGGAACGCAGAAGAAGAAGAAGAAGTTTCTGTTTGCTATTGTGTGGAATGGCTTGCTGTCTGACACAGTCATGTGTCTGTCAGCGTGTGTATTGGCTGGTTGTCCCTTAAGGCTCATCTCTAAAATTCAAAAAGTTCAGATCAATGCCGCCCGTCTGATCTACCGCTCCTCTAAATTTGATCACATGTCACCAATCCTATCATCCTTACACTGGCTCCCAATTCAGTCTCGCATTGACTTTAAAGTTCTCCCCTTGGTTTTCAAATCACTGAATAATCTGGCTCCCTCCTACCTCTCTGACCTCCTCCATCTCTATGTTCCGTCACGCAACTTACGCTCATCCACCGATTCTCGTCTGCTTCGGCTTCCCTCCGCTCGCCTGAAAACTTCAGGCCAACGATCTTTCTCTTACCAGGCACCTGCTCTGTGGAATGGTCTCCCTTCTTCTCTGCGTAACACGGACTCTTTGAAGACTTTTGAAAACCTCCCTAAAGACGCATCTTTTCCCCCGGACTGATTAACGATATCCACTTTTCTCTGTGCGCATGTTTGCTGGTTTTTGACGCGCTGTGTGTGTGTGTGTGTGTGTGTGTGTGTGTGTGTGTGTGTGTGTGTGTGTGTGTTTGCGCGCGCGTGCGTGCGTGTGTGTGTGTGTGTGTGTGTGTGTGTGTGTGTGTGTGTGTGTGTGTGTGTGTGTGTGTGTGTGCTTTGAGTTAGAATTAGTATTTTTATCATGTTTCTGTAATATGCGCTTTGGGCTCTTGCGAGAGTAAAGCGCTCTATAAATATCTTTTACATTACATTACATTACATTACATTACATTACAGTCATGTGTCTCAACATTCCTCTCTGTCAGTGTATGTATTGATTTGTTGTCTGACACATTCATGTGTCTTAACGTTTCTGTCTCTCAGTGTAGATATCGTCTTACTGTCTAATACACGTGTCTTTATAACATTCACGTCTGTCAGTGTATTGGCTTGGTGTCTGCCACAGTTAAGAGTCTGGATATTTCTGCCTGTCAGTGTATGTGTCAGCGTACTGTCTGACACAGGCATGAACGTGTCTTACGCTTCAGTCTGTCAGTGTATGTGTCAGCTTACAGTCTGACACAGGCATGTGTGTCTTGCTTCAGTCTGTCAGTGTATGTATTGGCTTGTTATCTTTAGACAAAGGCTGTATTAGTACGTGCCTGGGAGTCTACATATAAGCTGTTCTCAACACTAGAAGGTGGTTCTGTACAAACAGTTGTCTGACGCGGGTAAGCGTCTTAACGTTCCGTGTGGAAGATTTGGAAAAGCCATCTGAAGCATCTTTTTTTTTTTCTGGAACACCCGGACACTCCCCCCCCCCCACCCTCCCCTGTTTACTGTCAACGCTCAGCTTTGGCAAACAAACAGAAAATGGGGGTGAAGGGGGTAGGTAGGTGGGGGTGAGGGGAAAGGTGAGGAGATATAAGGAGTGAGAGTGATGTATTTGCAGTAAGTACTGAGGGCTAAAAGGGAGGGGGGGGGGGGGGGGTGGGGGTAGTTTGTAACCTTACAATCCCTTTTCTTTTGTTTTCATTCGCAATTTAATTTCCAGTTTTGATTATTGGTAGTTTCTTTTTCCTTCTACGTTTTTTTTTTTTTTTTTTTTTGCCTTTCTTTCTTTTTCCTTCTATTTCCCCCTGTTTTGCTTGAATTCGTTCCTCCTCTCTCTCTCTCTCTGTCTCTGTCTGTCTGTCTGTCTGTCTGTATGTGTGTGTGTGTGTGTGTGTGTGTGTGTGTGTGTGTGTGTGTGTGTGTGTGTGTGTGTGTGTGTGTGACTGTGTGTGTGTGTGTGTGTGTGTGTGTGTGTGTGTGTGTTTTCTCGATCTTTTCCATTTCTTTTTTCTCTCTGTCTTCCTGTTTGTTTTCTTCATGATGTTCTGTCTGTAATTGCTTCAGCTTTTGCTGATTGACACCCAACGCCGGAAGTGCTTGCCTCTTAGCTTTGACTTCGATCAAATCATTCCACTGTCTCTTAACCCTCTCCTTCCTCCCCTCGTCAGTTACCCTCCACCCCCACCCCCTCTCCATACGGTCTTTTTTTCCCCTTCTGTTGTCAGCATGATTCATGAGTTGTTTGTAAACAAACAGTGCGTTCAGCTGCCGTGACAAACAGCCCTGGGCTCAAGGGAATTAAAACAAGATGTTCCTTCTTTATTTCCTCCGCTTTTTCTTCTTTTTTTTTCTTCGCCTTCTGTCTGTCTGTCTGACTGCCTGTCTGTCTTTGTTCGTCTTTTTTCTTCTTGTTTCTTGGAAGATGTGGGAATTTACTCTCTCTCTCTCTCTCTCTCTCTCTCTCTCTCTCTCTCTCTCTCTCTCTCTCTCTCTCTGTCTCTCTCTCTGTCTCTCTAACCCTATACACACCATTTTGTCTTTTTTTTTTTTAAAACTACCTTTATAGTGAATGAGATCAGTTGTAAACACAAAAACATCATCAGCTATGAACCAGGACTACATTAAACATCATCAGCTATGAACCATGACTGCACAAAACATCATCAGCTATGAACCATGACTACACAAAACATCATCAGCTATGAACCAGGAC
>JADBJO010005833.1:142500-150409 GCA_016801955.1 Conus betulinus
GGTTCAAAAGGAAATGTAATAGGCGGAAAGAATGTAATAGTGGATAGGTGAGTAAGGTAAATAGGAGTGAGGACGAGGTAGAAGAAGAAGAGACGATGAGAGAGGGAGCGGGAGTGAGAGAGAGGAGAGGGGGGACAGACAGGAAAATAGAGAGTGAGCGAAAGAGAAAAGAAAGAGAAAAGAGCGGGGGGGGGGGGGGAGAGGAAGGGGCAAGAGAGCAAAGAAAAAGAGGGGGGATGGAGGGGGGGAGAAGAGAGAGAAAGAGAGAGAGAGGAAAAGGAACGAGAGAGAAACAGAAAAGAAATACCGAGAGAGAGAGGGAGGAGAGAGAGAGAGAGAGAGAGAGAGAGAGAGAGCCAAAAAAAAAAAAAAAAAATGAGGAAAACAACACTTACATTATTTACTTTTCTTCAGCTGCTTACATTCTTGACCAAAGGAAGAAGTGTACACAGGCAAAGCAAAATATGGGCAATGAATAATAGTGGTCCTGAACTCCAATCACTCTTGAGGGAAAAAAAAAAATTAGCGTTGGGTTTTCTGTTATACATATTATATATATATATATATATATATATATATATATATATACAATACATATTATATATATATATATATCTAATATAATAATGCTGAACATTCAAGTAGTGGGGGAAAACAGTGCAGGTTAACAATTTCTTCCATCATAATAGTAATGACTTGGCAAAGATTTGAAATACACACCACACACACACACACACACACACACACCACACACACACACACCACACATATATATATATATATATTATATATATATATTATTCATTGTCGTAAATGTGTTGAGTTAGTTCGCTGCGAGTGTGGCATAGTAGCGGACCCCAGAGAGAGGGAGAGAGGTGGCAGATCTCTATTGAAGGACGCCGATGTGAGAGGTCAGTGTCAGGCGGCGCAGCGATCCTTCCAGCCATATGGGTGACGGTGGCTCTAGCTTGTGTCGCCAGGGGACGGGCTCCTGGAGATGTGGGGCGATGAAAAAATTCCCTCTCGACCGTAGTCTGGGTGGCTTTCCGAATTTTTAGGGACTTCGCGCAGAGCTTCAGCGACTTTCGTCCTGCTCCCTCTTTGAGGCGGCCTCACGCGGCACAGGACCATCGCCACCCGAGCATGAAGAAGGCCGCCCGGTGGTCCTGAAGACAGCCTTTTGGTTGGGGAAAAGAAGGGAAAAAACACCGACGTCCATCGTCGGGCCGACCAACATCCGAATTTGAACTGAAGTTCAAAAGGAACCAGAGCTCGGAGAGAGACATACGACCGCCCCCCCACACGGAACTCGCCCACCACTGCCAGCGACAACAGTGGCCACAGAATATGCAGAATATGCACCTTGTCCGTAAGGGCCCCAGGCCAGTAGGAGGTTCATCTCACCCCCGAGCGAACGAAAATGTGTGAATGTTCCGTTGTGAGTGACGTTTTCTTATTTGCAGATTTGCGTTTCTTTCTTTAAGGGCGGGATGAAAAAAAAAAATCCACTGACATAGTACTTATTCCTTTCCTCCAGGAATAACATTTCATTCATTTCAAATGCAACAATGTCGGGGGTGAAACGTAGTTCTCAGGTCCTCCATCCACCCAGGTCTTTCTCTCTCTCTCTCTCCTCTCTCTCCTCTCTCTCTCTCTCTCTGTCTGTCTGTCTCTCTCTCTCTCTCCCCAGCGTTCGAACTTCACCTTACGGGATGGCCTTGGACAGAATCCATGAGGAAATGCCAGAAAAGCTTCCAGAATCAGAGAACTGGTGAGACGCTTCGGTCTGTCTGCAAGTCCGTGTATCAGTTTGCTGTCTGTTTCAGTCATGGTGTCATACTTCTTCTTTGTCTGCGGCGGAGAACCTGTCGACAGCACCGAGTCTGGAAGGCGCCGAGATCTTTGTTTTTTTTTCTCTCTCTCCTCTCTCCTTATCTACTGTCACCGCCCTGCAAGAGCAAGCGTACAGTCAAACAGACACGGGATTGGTGGAGATAGTAGTAGGCCGAAGGAGGGATGGGGGAGTGGGGGGGGGGGGGGGATGCAAAGTGGGGTGATGGATGTGTTTGGCTTCAGTCATGTTGGGGTCAGGGAGTGGGACGTGATCTGTATGCCGAGACTGTCAGAGAATGACAGAGATCCCCCTTCTTCCTCACTCATTCCCAGTAGCCTACATCGAGGCCGCCGTGTGTGTGTGTGTGTGTGTGTGTGTGTGTGTGTGTGTGTGTGTGTGTGTGTGTGTGTGTTGTGTGTGTGTTTCAAACGCTTTCAGTTTGTGTGCATCTTTCTTCTCATTCTTTCATTCTTAGTTGATTATTATATTTCTCCCTTCTATCTAGCCTTCTCTTTATGAGAACAAAATCCGACAGTGTTAAACTCTGACTCTAGGCAAGCCTGTCCCTAAAACCTAAGCACGACTTTTGCTCTCGCTCTTGCTTGCACTTGTTCTTTAGTTCGCCTTACCATCTCCCCTGAGTCTTCATGGAATGCTGTGTGTGTGTGTGTGGTCCCTATGTGAACACAGCGCAGGCCTCCGAGGGTGGTGCAGGATTGCTCCCAGCTGGTTAGTTCAGCAGTTGAGGACAGTATTTCTCTGGGTCCCATCCCTACCTTCAGGTGTATCTTTTTCTTGTCTGCCTTTTGACCGACTCTGAGGAAAGGTCCAGTGACGGTGAGGAAAGACCCACGGACCGCAGGGAAAGTCCTGTAGACAACGGGAAAGGCTGTAACCCGGGCTTCGCTTCAGAGAACACGTAAGACCTCGTGGCGAAAGCTTGGCCGTGTCTGGAGTTGTGCTGTCTTCACCTGTCAGCGGAACAGCAACGAGTGAGACTGCGGGATGCATACGGCAGTAGGTTGACGGTGGCGTTTTTTTCGCCGGTGGGCTCTGCAGTCATGAAACATGGGCTGGGGCACCCATAGGAACGTTCTGTCGTGTCACAGCTTGTGGCCATTACATAGTGGCATATGACAGGAAGCAGTAATGTCCCTTGACTCTTAAATAGAATGCTCTGTGCGGTGCCTGTACCCTGTGTGAAACACAGCGCAGGCTTCCAAGGGTGGTGCAGGATTGCTCCCAGCTGGTTAGTTCGGCGGTTGAGGGCAGTACTTCTCTGGGTCCCATCCGCAGTTTGGGGTGTATCTTTTTCGTCTTCTTCCACTGGGTGTGTCTGTTTCGTCTTCTTCCACTGGGTGTGTCTGTTTCGTCTTCTTCCACTGGGTGTGTGTTTTTTTCGTCTTCTTCCACTGGGTGTGTCTTTTTTCGTCTTCTTCCACTGGGTGTGTCTTTTTCGTCTTCTTCCACTGGGTGTGTCTTTTTCGTCTTCTTCCGCTGGGTGTGTCCTTTTTCGTCTTCGTCTGGGTGTGTCTGTTTCGTCTTTCTTCCACTGGGTGTGTCTGTTTCGTCTTCTTTCCACTGGGTGTATCTGTTTTCGTCTTCTTTCACTCATTCTTTTGCCCTCCTGACCATTCTGTGGTCGCATCAAGCAACTTTTTTCTCGCTCTTGCTTGCACTTCCTATTTCGCTCACGTTACATTCTGTGATCACGCTTGGCAAAGGGTTTTTTTTTCTCGCATTTGCTTGTGTGCTTGTTCTTCTCTTCGCCTCCCCATTCTGAAGACATACCGGGCGAAGTTTTCGTTCTGGCATTTGCCTGCTTGCTTTCTATTTTGGCGCCCCTTGGCCTTTTTTTGTGATCATTCCAGGCACAAGCATTTGTTCTTACACTTCCTTTCCTTCGCTCTTTTGCCGGTCTTACCTTTCTGTGGTCATAACAGGCGAGTTCTTTGTTCTCGCACTCGCTTGTGCTTCCTCTTTTGCACGCCTTGCGATTCGTGTTTGGTCACATCAGGCAACGTTTTTGTTCTGGCACTGGCTTGTGCTTGCTGCTTAGCACGCCATGCCCTTCAGTGGTCACTCCAGGCAAACATTTGTATCTGGCACTCGCTTGCACTTGCTCTTTAGCTGGCTTTAGTAATCAGTGTCACGCCAGGCACTTGCTCTTTAGCTGGCTTTAGCATTCAGTGTCACGCCAGACACTTGCTCTTTAGCTGACTTTAGCATTCAGTGTCACGCCAGACACTTGCTGTTTAGCCGGCTTTAGCATTCAGTGTCACGCCAGACACTTGCTGTTTAGCTGGCTTTAGCATTCAGTGTCACGCCAGACACTTGCTGTTTTTAGCCGGCTTTAGCTTTCAGTCAGTGTCACGCCAGGCAAAGGTCACAAGAAATGAAGTGCGTACATGGCTTGGACACATGACTTCTACATTGATTGCGGAGCCCATCGCTTGCTTTAATGATTCATTCAGTTCTATCGATGCAAAGCACGATTAGGTGTTTTGACTTCTTTTTAACTAAACAGTATACAATAAGTCACAAATGAAAGTGAAAGTCTCTTGGGATGATGATTTAAAACGTCACAAAACCCCATTGCCATATATCCTGTTTACTGCGGAGCAAACGACCTTTCAACTTTGTTCCCACTGGATGACCAGCTTTGCTGTGCGTGTGTCTTAGCTGAAAAGTTTGCCGTGTTCACCTTCTGCAGACTGGGCGAGCGTTCGCTCTGGCACTGGTGTAGTGGACTGACCACACTTCTCGAGTAGCATGTAGGCGGTGTACCGTATTGATATTTTTCATGAAGATGTGTGAAGGTGATGTGAATGGGATGGTGCAAAAATTCGGATGTGATTAATGAGGATTGTTTCTTAATTAGCGATTTAATAATTTACTAAGAGTAAAGAACAAGTTAAAAAAAAAAAATAGTGAACCGTGTTTACAAGTCCTGCTGTGGGCGTGAAGGTCATTTGAACTGCACGTGCTGTGGAGACAATTGTGTGCGTGTAATGTTGATCGCCAGTGACAGCCGTCGTAACCTGGTCATGAAGTGCTGAGTTCTTTCGCCCTGTGCCCTGTGTCCGAGTGGGACTGGACTATGTTGTCATGATTATATCTAATTAAATTATCATGACTGACTCACCACAGCTCAGGTGTAATAAACTACAGCCCACACTTGACTGCATTCAGAAAAAGTTTTCCTGTTTTCAACATGAACTTCTAGTGTGGAGAAACGCCCTGTTTTATCGCTATTCAGCCATTATTAATGACTCCATTGTAATAGAATTCAGTGACTATGACAGTGATGGAAATCTTGTCAGTCTGCCACGCTGGATAAGCGATACCACACCACCATGTCTGGCAAAGTCTGTTCTACGTCTGTATTACCAGAACAGCAAACGCATTACCGTGACTCTCTATTTCACCAGGCAGAAAAACGGAACTTTGCTGTGTCAAGGAGCCGACTGTATCAAATGGGACAGGGAGAATGTGAAGCTTTGAAAAACGATATCGCGACCCATTGCGTGGACCAAGACCCAAGTACGTTAAGGAAAGTCCTCACATCAATTCCATTGACTTTCTGGCAGATGACAGTGATATTCATTTTGCATCACCCGTGTGCATTGATGACGCAGTCAAAGTCCCTCTCCCCCCTTCTACTCCCTCCTCTCCCCGGAAAAGTTAAATGCATCTAACGATTGTGTGAGTGACATTTTGTCTGATTCTCCTTCTACAGATGAAATTCTCACTCAGTCAACAGTACATGGAAATGACAGGCAAACATGTGCACACTTAAACACACAAACAAAGAGCAGTCAGTCTACTCCAAAGACAAGAAAACATAAACTCTCGAAAAGAATCCGTAGACGAGCACTCTGCTTCATTAAGCCCGCAGACAGTTCTGTGCATGACAAACTGACTAGCATTGAAACCACTCTTGATGATTTACTTATCCAACAGAAAGAACTTATGGACCAGTTTGTATCAAAGCTTGAAGATTCCAAAATTGCTATCAAAAATGAACTTAAGCTCCATTTTGATAACAAAACAAAGTCATTGGATTCACACATTCATGCTCTTGAAGCTTCCATTTCAAAACTAGACACGACCATTCAAAGTTTATCAAATGAAAATCATTCGTTAAAAACTCAAGTTGGCACTCTTTACTCTGATATTAAGCGATTAGCTAAGAAACCAAAGTCCATGAGTGTTTGTATCCAGTGTGATGTCAATGATGTTAACTATCCAAGTGGCATTGCAAGGATAAGTGTTTCTACCCAGTATGACCCGTCTGATGTTGACTCTCCGGCAAACGCTGTGCTGTCAGAAAATACGTCCACACGCCGTGATTCTGAGATTGTGAAATGTCCCAGCTCCAATGTACAGGCACAACAGAACACAGTGTCTTTCCCTGTAGACACTGACTTATCTCCTGTTTCCTTTCCCAACACGCTCAGTGGTACAGCTCTTTCTCCTGATTTTTTTACTAACATTGATATGGATAGCGCTTCCAAAATGAAGTCTCCAAAAAATGTGTGTTAAATCGAAATCATGTTGCCAATGATTCCAACTCCAGTCCTTCATGTCCATCGACAGTCTTGATGCCTAACTTGCCAGTCCATAATCCTTTTGAGGTCCTAGCCAGTGAAGACCATTAACTAATGCTGAAAAGAGCCAGCAGTCTCTGGCAAAAATAGAGGATAACGTTGAAGGCTTTTCACGAATACAGGGTTCTGTACAAAATGCAAGTTCAGATGAACCAAAGAAATCCCCGCATCAGATTCTGGCTCGCATTAAAATTCCAAACAGAACTTCATCCCTACTGATAGGCGATTCAGTCATCAGATACATAAACCCAAAGAGACTTCAGAACAACATAGACCCCTTATTTAAGATCTGTATACCAGGTCTTAAAGTTCAGGACATGATTCAGTGGTTAAAAAACACAGAAAAACAAGAACACATTAAGACTCTCATTCTTCATGTTGGAGTAAATGATTGCCCTAGTGGTCCTATCACTATCCAGGTATGGCGTGAACTCATTGAGCTGTGTCAGACCTGTTTCCTGCCGCTTATATTGCTCTGAGCTCTATCATTCCTGCCCAAGGCCGACACCAGCTGAATAACAGCATAGTGCCATCCAACAAAAACATGTACTCGGCCTGTACAAGCATGAAAGTCGACCTGGTCGACAATCATGATGCCTTTGTGGCCAGAAGTGGTGCCCCACGAAAAAACGGCATACAGTGATGCCACTCACCCCAATCAGAAAGGGACAGCCTCTCTGGCTGTAAATTTCAGAAAGTCCTTCCTCAGTCCACTCAATTGGGAGTTCAAGACTTTTCTCAGAGTGTAAAGTTCTCCGATGGTTACTCTGAGATTTATCAGCGACAACCACACCATGTGGCTAACAATGGTAACATGGCGAGAAACCACTCCCAGTTACAGCGAAACAGTGTCAGATGCTCTGCATTGGCCCCAGTTCAGGCACCCCAGGAATATGCGTGTTCCTCCATTGTACTCCTCCTCCCATTTCCCCATGTTACCCTCCCACCCTAATGGCCAGATAATCTCTGACAGGTTGGCATCTAACAGGATGGCCCAGGACAGGATAGGCCCTGACAGGATGGCCCCTGACCTTGTAGGTCCTCCTCATGAAAGCAATCCTCCAGAGAGAACGAGAGAGGTCTCAGATATGTCGGCTTATTTGCCCAAAGGTAGCCAGTTTGTCAGAAAGAGGAAATCCCAATGCCCTTTTTGAAGCTCCAACCTCTTCGCTTTCCCTTTTCACGTTCCCTTGATAGACAAAAGCAATTGGCTTCTTACCCTCCCTACCCCAATTCTTCCGATCCCCATCTCCACCACTTGCAATGGTTGTCAGATGTGGACCACTATCCAAGACAGTCCCATGGAGGAAATTCTATGAATCCTATTTCCTCGCCTATGTGGCCTCAGTCCCCTTATAATCATAAGGATTGGTCCCAACCTTACAACCCTGAACATGGCATCACAGCTGGGCTTACCAAAAAACAAAATCAGCATGGTAGTTGTAAAACTATTCTTTATGGATAT
>JADBJO010005834.1:0-2500 GCA_016801955.1 Conus betulinus
TTAGTGCGCGCGCTCGCTGTGTGTGTTTAGAATGATGAGTATGAACTCCTTGATGTCCATGTTTCCTCCTGCATTTATTCCCTCCACTTTTTCATACAGCAGTAATTTGTTCTTTGTCGCATGCTCAGCTTGTTTCTCGCTTTTTTTTTTCTTGCTGTCATTTCCGACTCATCTCTCTCTCTCTCTCCTCTCTCTCTCTCTCTCTCCTCTCTCTCTCTCTCGATTTATTACAGTGAATACATGTGCCTGGATGAGGGACTTGTGTTTATGATCATGCTGTGATTTAAAAAGAAAATTACATATTAACTTTGAGTGACGAAAAAGCACGACATTATTCTCTTTTTCTTCTACATGCTTCGAGCCTCATCATTATCATTTACGTAATCCGTTGTAATTTATGTTTCTTTGCATCACAGACTTTTTTTTTCGGCGCTGCATATATTCATGTATACCTCCCTTGACATAAAGGCTATGTAAGCCGTTGTCAATGAAACATATCTGAAGCGTCTGAAGCGTCTCTCTCCTCTCTCTCTCTCTCTCTCTCTCTCTCTCTCTCTCTCTCTCTCTCTCTCTCTCTAGGCACATAGATAAATAGAAAGATAGACAGACAGACAGATAGATAGATATATATGTGGGTAGTCAGGTAGGTAGGCACGTGGGTTTTACATAATATTAACCATTTTTCTGTGGAGCATAAGTTGCACTTTAAAAAAAAAATGTTTGGTGATGCTCTTTTTATGATTTTCCATGATATGCAATTTTTTTTTGTCTTTAAGTCTCCAAATGTATTTACTCAGCTGTTAAGAGCAACACCATACAACAATATTTAAAAAAATGCAACTTATGCTCCACAGAAAAAATGGCTAATATTATGTAAACCCCACCTAGCAACTTTGAATACAAAAGAAGAAATAGTAAACAAATGGAAATCTTTGTTAGCGCACTCCACCTGAACAGACCCCAGCAAGAACCACAGACCGCACGTGCCACGAATGAGATTGACCCACACATGTAGAAAAGAAAATCAGGTCCCGCACGCTATACAAGACCGACAGCGTGCCCCAAAAGGAGCAAGGCTCGAAACAAGCTTGTTGGTTTTAATACTCCATTTTGATATTTTTCAACAAATATATATATATATATATATATATATATATATATATATATATATATATATATATATATATATATATATATATATATATATATATATATAATATATATATATATATATGAGAGAGGGGGAAGGGGGCTGTTGAACTAGGTTTTGAACCTTTGGTGTTGAGGGTACCACAGAATCAAAGGTGATACATCTCTGTTTGATGCAAAGGAAGACCGACACGATCAACCCCGGGTCCCACTGATAAGTCCGAACCAGCGGTTGAAAGGCCTCTGAGCAGGCGACACAAATAGTTCTGTTTTCAAGACAGGCTATCATGGTGCTGTGAAGGATTTTGCATTTACCTTCAGCACCCTAAATGGTCCCCGCAGGGTTTTGTGAAGGATTTTATACTTATTTCTAATCTTAACCAAGTCATTCTTTTAATTACGGATGAACAGTTTACACACAATGCCTTCCATTTCGACGGACAGGGCAATACAGTTGTCATCGACCATTCCAGTAATTAACATATCTCTCTAAACAATGAGATTGCGCATGAAGTGAAAGAGAACGCGAACAGAAACTCACCCGGTGAGAGTTCAAGGCGATTTTAAGTTCTTCTAAAGCAGAAGACAGCGGGACCAGCAATGGACAAACATTTCATTCTCCGAAGAGGTCATCAGGCTTGTTACTCGCTCATGATCACCTGTTCATAAGATGCACTTCCGCGTCAGAAAGGGCATCACGCGCCAATCGGTCAAGTCTCAGCTCGGACGTTTGCACTGTCTTTCATAAAGAGATGGGGGGGACATCGAACATTAGGACCACGTTTTGCCCGTGCTTCTCATTTGTGCATTCATCACGTCACTGCAAAGGCCCTGCAGGGATTTGAAGCACCAAGCGTCCCTACACACACACACACACACACACACACACACACACACACACACACACACACAGAGAGAGAGAGAGAGAGAGAGAGAGAGAGAGAGAGAGAGGAGAGGGAGAGAGAGAGAGAGAGAGAGAGAGATTGGAGGGAGGGAGAGAGAGAGAACACATCCCGTGCAATACTTGAAACACGGATCTGCTGTCCTCACTCTGCCACGGTGTCTGAAATTATCCACTACGATTCTCACAATGACCTGCTTCTCTACATTTCTCGCGTTGGCGATTTCCATTCTTGAAAGTTACAAGGCTTCAGCAATTTCATTAGCTCTTCTCACTTGACTGACTCGCCACGCCCTTTTCTGAGACAAGAATGACAGCAGAGAGAAAAGAAGAAGGGGTACAACAACGACAGCAGCAGCAGCAGCAACAACAACAACAACAACAACAACAACAAGACGAAGAAGCACGATGATAAAAATTGTAACAAACAGAAATGAAATAAAGAAGAGG
>JADBJO010005834.1:15000-17500 GCA_016801955.1 Conus betulinus
TGAACCTTCAGCAAGCTTGTAGTCTCCAAAAGGGAAGACTTTCTCCAATGGGGGAGAAAGCTCACAAACATATATAACTCCTGGTCAGATACCGGTATTTGGAAAGCTGATTGTAATTTGACTCCTCTGCCTTTTTCGGTTTTAAGAAGAATGCTATCCCAGAAAAAGGCTGGTGTGCAATACCGTAGTATGTTTGTTGAGTTTTCAAAAAAACCAACCAAAGGTGCCACCTAAGAAGCAAAAGAAAATCATGAAAGAGCAAAACAAGCTACATATTCTTGTGAAAAGTAGAAAATATAAAAAGATAACCTCTTAAGACACAAGTGCTGAGGGCCAGTTCTTGGAATGAATCCACAAGGGACTGAATTAAAAACAACAAACTAATAAATTCTCTGCCTGCCAAACTAACAGTATGTGCTTGAGTGCGTGAGTGGGGAATAATAAATGCTTCTCAAAATGAACCTTCAGCAAGCTTATAGTCTCCAAAAGGGGAGACATTCTCCAATGGGGAGGAAGCTCACTAACATATAACTCCTGGTCAGATACCGGTATTTCGAAACCTGATTGTTTCTTTCTTACTCTCTTTTATCTTCCAATGTTGGCATATGGGAGAGGTGAACGTAGGAAGGTGAGTGTGTGTGTGTGTGTGGGGGGGGGGGGGGGGGGGGGGGGGGGTATGGGCATGTGTGTTTGCCAGCCATATTGCTGCTGTTTCGTCTGTTCAGAGTGATTGCATGGTTATATGTCCTACTTTTTAGTGTCATGTTATTACTAAATGTTCTGGCAGTGACAGCGAAGGAGGGTGTGAGTGTGGAGTGTTTTCTGGAATCTTCCGCAGCTTATTAACACTTCTTAAGTAATATTCTCATACTTGTGTTCTCTCTCCCCTTCTTTGGTCAGATCGTTCAATCTAGACCCATGGGACTCAGGCTTTGTCTTTTTTCTGTGTTTTCTTTCTTCCTTCATACTTTCTTTCTCTTTTCCTTTTTTTTTCTTTTATCCACCCTTAAACCCACCACCCCCCCCCCTTCTTTTATTTTTCCTTCTTTCTCGGTCAGAAGCAGCCTACATTTTGGGAGGTGGTTCCCTCACTCTCATCTATAAAACTGTCTGCTTCTCTTGTATCGGAAGCAATCTGTTATTTTCCCTCGGGAAATGGAACAGAAGTAGGCAAGAGGTACTGCAGGACTTGTCTGGTGATGTTCACGGTGGAAAATGTACCAGTCTTCCTGATTCGGGCTCCATTTCATCTCTCTGTTTCTTTGTGTTTTGTCGTTTGATCACTGTCTTTGACTGTATGTCTCAAGCTATACGTATGATTAGGTGTATATCTATAGGCGTCGCATTCTCTCCGTCGCCACACTTTCCCTCTCTCTCTCCATCCACCCTACCCCCCCCTCGCTCGCTCGCTCACTCGCTCTCTGTCTGTCTGTGTGTCTGTCTGTCTGTGTGTCTGTCTGTGTGTCTGTCTGTCTGTCTGTCTCTCTCTCTCCTCTCTCTCTCTCTCTCTCTCTCTCTCTCTCTCTCTCTCTCTCTGTAATTTTCTTTCTAGCCCCGGAGGCTGGAATTAAAAAAGCAGTTATGCTTATATTATCGCCCCTATAAATAAAATTCGTTCTCCCCCTTATCCTCTCCCCTCCCCATACTCTCTTCTCTCTCTCTCCTCGTTCTCCCCCCCTCATACCTCTCTCTCTCTCTCCCCTCTCTCTCGCTCCTCTCCTAAAATCTCGTTCTCTCTCTCTCCCTCTCCTCTCTCTCTCCTCTCTCTCTCTCTTCTCTCCTCTCTCTCTCTCTCTCTCTCGCTCTCTCTCTCATCTCTCCTCTTCTCTCTCTCTCTCTCCTCTCTCGGATCTCTGTGGACCGTTATGAACGTAAATCCAGTTACGCTTATTCCATTACCTTTGTAAATATAATTCTCTCTCTCTCTCCTCTCTCTCTCTCTCTCTCTCTCTCTCTCTCTCTCTCTCTGTGACACACACACAAACACACACACACACACACACACACACACACCACACACACACACACACAGATACAGACAGACAGACAGAACAGACAAACAGACACACACACTATATTGAGAGACAGATAGATAGACAGATTGAAGGTGATGAGAATACCACAGCATTATAGACTGTGGTTTGTCTCCATTTGATGCCAAGGTAGCAGATACACAATCAGCTGTGGCCTCCTCTCCCCTCTCCTCCCCTCTAACGGACGAAAGGCCTGGGAGCAGGGTAAACAGATCTTTCTGTCTCCAGCATGGATTCCAACGGTCCCCATATGCTGCTAGTGAAGACTTTGTACTAGTTTACATTTATAACATATTTCCCAGATTTTTTATCTCATTTTCGTTTTTGCCCCCCCCCCCCCCCCCCCCCCCCCCCCCCCCCCCCCCCCCCCCCGTCTTTTCTTTTCCTTTTTTTTTTTTTTCTTCCTCTTTTTCTTCTTCTTTTTTTTTAAAATAAATCTTTGCCAAATGATTAATGTAATGACGAAG
>JADBJO010005834.1:22500-25000 GCA_016801955.1 Conus betulinus
GACTTTTAAACAGGTTAGGCCTTTGCCACGCGCACTCACGCAGACAGGCAGATGACCTTAGAGTTCCTGAGTTCCTATCGCCCAGCATTTATCTCTCCTTCCTCGTTTCTTCTCCATCTAACTTGCCGGCTATCTATCCAACTGTCACAGACCTAGACCAGACAACGATTCGAATCTGACAAGAGGCGATCATTGTATTTTGCTCCGGCTCCTGCTAGACCATCCTCCGCGACAAAGTGCTTTATCACGAGTCGCCACGTCTGAGCATGATTAGAACTATCTTCCCCCCTGCACGTGTTACTGTCCGTCCTTCCCCTGCCCCCCCCCCCCCCCCCCCCCCCCCCCCCCCCCCCCCCCCCCCCCCCCCCCTTCTAACCCCCTTCTAACATCCCTCTCGCCTCTGCTCCATCCGCGACTAGGACGCTACTGATCCTTTACCGAAGAGTGTAGCACATGTGTCATTTGCCTCATGATCTCCGCCACGGAAGGGCTAATTTCACCTCCGTCTTCCAGTCCGTATGTCTGTCTTTCTGTCTGCAAGATTTCTAAAACAAACAAAACAAAACTGGTGCGACTTTAACCAAATCGAAGTGAACGTCAAGTCCATCGGATGGGGACTATAAACAAGTCAGACCCGTGTGTGCCTTCCTGGACCCCCGGAACACGTTAAGGAACCCACGGCACTGGAAAATCGAAAAGAGCAGGGGGAGTTCCCCGCTGCCCTGGCAAAATTGATGTAGATTGAAGATAGCCGCCTGGTATTTCTTACCAAGCCACAAGAATTGTCACTTACTGTGATCATGTGCCATCGCGTAGCTGTGGAAATGGAGGACACGTATAAACATCGCATGCATCCTATGTGAGAAACTGAGGAATAAATGCGATAAATGAAAATGAGTGACTGATATTTGAATGGTACGGGAAACGACTGAATGATCGCCAGTAGTATAATAATAATAATAATGATAATAATAATTATACCAAAACCTGGTGAAAACATGGAGCGTGAACGAGCGAATAAAATTCGGTGGATATGCGTTGTTCCATTCCGAATGATAAGGTCGACCTGAGAACCGTTCGACGTTGATGGCGGATTGCGCTCCATCGAGCACTGTTTTATTTTTCCATTCGTGATGCTGTCGGGGTGACGAAGGCATTCTCCTATATGAATTAGCACTCATCTTTCCCTTCTGTGCCTTTCCTGTGCCTTTCCTCTTGTCTGTCTGTCTGACTGTGTGTCCTTCATTTTACATTACTGTGTCTCTCTCACTCTCTGGATGTCTCTTTCTTTTTTTGTGTCTGTCTGTCTGTCTGTGTCTGCCTATTTGTCCGTCGGTCTCTCCCTGAATCTCTCTCTCTCTCTCTCTCTCTCTCTCTCTCTCTCTCCCTCTCTCTCTCTCTCTCTCCTCTCTCTCTCTCTCTGTGATTCTATCTCTCTTTCTGTCTGGCTGGCTGGCTGGCTGTCTCGCTCTCTCTCGATCTCACTCTCGCCCCCTTCTCTGTCTCTGCCCACCCCTCCTTCTCTCACCCTCTCTCCCTACCTCTCTGTTCCTCCCTCTCTCTCCGCCCTGTCTTTCCTTCTCTCTTACTTTATCTTTCTTCCCCACTCATCTTTCATTTCTCTTTTCTCTTGGGTTGTAATTAATTGCTAAAAAAATCGATCGGGGCATGCAAAGTGTGTTTTTGCTGGAATTGGTTTTGTGGTCAACAGATGAACATTGTGAAGGTTTAAGGTTTTTATTTAGTATGCAAATGACGACGGGTTATGGCAAATATATCTGACTAAGCTATCAAGAATTACCTTTAATGAACTATTCTTTAAAAGTTTTCAATGGGCATATGCATGTGTTGGTTTTGGGGTGCTGTTGCCTGCTTTTGTTTTGTTTGAGTTTTTTTCTTTTCTTTTGGTTTTGTTTTGTTATTCATACCGTCTGTAATCATACCGTTGGCGATATAAGTATTCGTTAACCCCCCCCCCCCCCCCCCCCCTCAAACTGAATGATTCCATCAGCAAATAAATCGGTCCATTCTATTTCATATATCCTTTTGTTCTTTCTATCTCTTGTTGTTTAATACCTCCACTCTACCGCCCCCCCTCTCCTTTCCCCTCTCTTTCTCTTGCCGGTGTCGTCATTTGTAAGTGCATCTGGATAAGTGAGAGTAGAAAGGTGAGGATGAGTTGTAGGCTTGGAGTGGGTGGGTGGAGGATGGGTGTGGTTAGAGTGTGATTCCATTTATTTTCCAGTCGTATGACATCCTGCGTTCCGGTTTCATGTTATTTGCTTTTGTTGAAAAGTCCTGGAGGTTGGAGGGAAAATGTATCCCCAGAATCATGCTCAGATCATTTCTTGTTAAACAATATTTCGGTTTAGTAGCCGCATTTGTGTTTTCTTCATTTCTTTGGTCGGATCATGAAACCAATCAGTTGAGTCTCATATTTAATCTGTATATCTCATCTTTCCTTCCTTCCTTCCTCCCTTCCTACTTCTCTTCCTTCCTT
>JADBJO010005834.1:35000-42500 GCA_016801955.1 Conus betulinus
ACTATTTCAAGCAGGCACACCAGTTAGGCGTTAACTGTTTCAAGCAGGCAAACCAGGTTAGGCTTTAACTATTTCAAGCAGGCAAACCAGGTTAGGCGTGAACTGTTTCAAGTAGGCAAACCAGGTTATGCGTGAACTGTTTTAAGCAGACAAACCAGTTTAGGCTTTGGCTGTTTCAAGCAGGCAAACCCAGTTGGGCGTGAACTGTTTTTAGCAGGCAAACCAGGTTAGGCGTGAACTGTTTCAAGTAGGTAAACCAGGTTAGGCGTGAACTGTTTCAAGCAGGCAAACCAGGCTAGGTTTTGACTGTTTCAAGCAGGCAAACCGGTTTAGGCTTTGGCTGTTTCATGCAGGCAAACCATTTTAGGCTTTGACTGTTTCAAGCAGGCAAACCAGGTTAGGCATTAACTGTATTTAGCAGACAAACCAGGTTAGGCATTAACTGTATTTAGCAGGCAAACCAGGTTTTACTGTTTCAAGCAGACAAATCGGGTTAGCGTTAATTCTTTCGCAACAAAAAGAGACTACGAAAAATGTTTAGCAAATCAGTTACACGTGTGCTTCTTTTCACTGGGACGTGGGACGAGAGTAATTTGACCAACTTGCCAGACCACGCTGGAGCAGTTTAGGACTGCCAGCTGTCTGTGCAGAGGAATGTGAACCTCTTAGCCAGGGCCTATAAAAAAATGGAGCCAAACACTTGCGGCATCGTCTGCTCAGAGCACTGTGAACGACTGGCCGCCCATGGTGTTAAGAGCCGAGGGTGGAGTGGGAGATGGTTGGCAGAAAGGCTGTCCGAGCAATGTAGCTTGCCAGGTTGTGTGTTTGGAGCAGTTTGCACGAACTTGTTGCTTTGTCCGGTTTTTGTTTTTTGTACGCCAGTATCTAAAACTACATCTCCTGTTTTTTTTTTTTCATGCATGGTCATCAGTCTCACTGTTCGCCTCTGATAGGATCTCTATCACTCTTTTCCAGATCTGACACCCTGTGGCAAAAAAACCCCAAACAAACAAAAAAAAAACAAAACAAAACAAAACAAAAACAAAAACAAACAAACAAACAAAAAAAAAAAAAACCCAAACCGAGGTTTTTATCCAAAAAGTTAAGTAGGGATCTGCCTGAGTTTAGACCTTAGACCTTTTTCTTCCCTGTAATTCATTGAGACTGTTTCAGAACTGTGCAATTTTCCCTTTGCCGCTGGTGCAGACGGCGCTTTTTCACGCTCACCCAGCGCTAGGTCTGGGAAATAGTTTGGTTCTATGATCTGCTTTACCGGAACAAAAGTCATTTAAACACTATTTGTGCCTAAATTAATTAAAGGTTTTGTTCATTTATTAGTTTATTTTTTATTTTTATTTATTTTTTTTTTTACAGGGAGTGTGTGTTATCTAAATTTGAAATATTAGAAACATCTGTGAACGCCCAAATCACGGAGTTGTTTGTGTGAAACATCAACCTGAAACTTTTGCTTATCATCACATTTTTGGGATCGATGAGGAACAAAAGTGCACTTGTGATGTAATGTTTTTAAATTGACATTAATAACGCCACAATATATGAACAGTTACATTGGTGGAATGATATATTGTTTACACAGAAAACAGTCAAGCAGATCAGAATTTGCGATGTACAATATAGAGCAGAGGTGGGGCATTACTAACAAACTTATACTGCACTTCAGTCTAACGTAATCCTCATTTCAAATCTGTTTTCAGTGAAGGCGGGCCTTAAACAGACATGAACTTTTACATAGGGAGAAAAACCGTCAATTTAAACAAGCACTCAATCAGATTGAGTGTTGCGTGCATGTCTTGAAAAATAAATTATTAAATGAATGAAATCAAAAGGAATAGTTGAGAAGAGGGGATTATGAACGAGACCTAAAAAAAAAAAAAAGGTGACACTGGGATTCGGAGTCAAGTGGTAAGACCATTTACCAGCGGTGCTGATGGTTGTGAGCTTAAACCGAATGCAGAGGCCAGATTGTTCTGGCTTGAAAGCCATGTCTGCCCACCAAGGACTACATGGATATGAGACTTAGCAACCACAAAATGATTTTCTGAGGTAGGGTTGTAACAAACGCCCCCATCCACAGATCCGAACATCTGAATCTTCTTACTGAAGAGAGAGCTCTTGCCTACAGTCTGGCATCTTAGATTGCTCGACCAGCCCGACGTCGGGATAAGAAGGACGAGAGAGACAGACAGACAGACCAGGACAGACAGAGAGGAGACAGACAGAGCAGAGGGAGAGAGAGAGAGAGAGAGAGAGAGAGAAGAGAGAGCTGGAGAGAGAGAGGAGAGAGAGAGAGAGGCTTGTGTCACCTGACAACGTCGGTATGTAATTACGAGGACATTTTGCTTCAAAGAGTAAATGTCTGCTTCAAAAAACTTCATTCAAGTTCCTCACCTTTCTTCCTGTCCAACAAATTTACGTATGCTCTACACACCACACACACACAAACCACACACACCACACACACACAACCACCACACACACACACACACACACAAATCGCTCCCTCCTCCACCTCCTCCGACGGAACTTTGAGAGAGAGAGACGGGGGAAGAGAGAGAGAGAGAGATGAGAGAGAGAGAGAGAAGAGAGAGAGAGAGAGGTGAGAGTGGGTGTGTTGTGTGTGTGTGGGTGTGTGTGTGTGTGTGTGTGTGCGTTGCGTTTGTTTGTTTTTGATGTTGTGTATCTGTTTGTATGTGCGTGCGCTTGCATTTGAGTGCGTGTGTGCGTGCGGTTCACGCGCAATTTTTACGTTTGTGGGTTTAGTGTATGTGTGTGTTGTGTGTGCGTTCAGACTGCCTGAGTGTTTGGGTGTGGTGTGTGTGTGGTGTGTGTGTGTGTGTGTGTGTGGTGTGTGTTGGTGTGTGTGTGTGGGTGTGCGCGCGTGCGCGCGCAGGCGCGCGCCGCGTGCGTGGTGCATGTGTGTGTTATAAACGTTTTCCGCGCAATTTTTACGTGTGGGTTTTTAGTGTATGTGTTTTGTGTTGTGCGTGCATGCGTGAGTGTGTGTGTGTGTGTGTGTGTGTGTGTGTGTGTGTGTGTGTGTGTGTGTGTGTGTGTGCGCCGCGTGCGTGGTGCATGTGTGGTGTATAAACATGCTGGAGCTCTCTCTTTCTGTCTCTGTCTGTCTGTCTGTCAGTCTCTCTCTCTCTCCTCTCTCTCTCTCTCACCTCTCTCAGTCTCTCTCTCTCTCTCTCTCTGTGTCTGGTCTGTCTCTCTGATGATTTACTAACTGGTCTAAAAGTTATGGATGCTTAACATGACTGACTGTCCCACAATTCTACTTTGCATCACAAAAAATATTACCTAAGTGCTCGCAAATTCCAGCCTATTTCTTTCTTCCTAAACATAAATTCCACAACAGATGTAAATCACGTGGCACAACGTATAAAGGATTTTCACTGCACACGGGGTGATAGCGTTCACCCGTTAATTAGATTAACATGTATAGAAAAGACTCAGAAGTTGTAAATTTGTCACCCCCGAATGCCTTGAGAACAACAACACAGTACACACACACACACACACACACACACAACACGCCACACACGCACGCACGCACGTCGTACGCACACACAACACACCCCCACACACACAACACACACACACCACACACAAACCACACCACACACACAGCGAGAGATCGAGAGGGAGGAGGAAGAGAGGGAGATAGAATAGTGAGGAGGAAGAAGAGAGGAGAGAACAGGAGATGAAGAGACGCTGCCAATGTTTCGTCCTTCGTTTGCTGTGCGTGTGCTGCGGTTTTTCGAGTGTATCTCTCTGCTCTCTCTCACCTCTCTCCCTCTCATCTCTCCTCTCTCTCTCTCTCTCTCTCTCTCTCTCTCTCTCTCTCTTCTCCCTGCGCTTCCTCGTGCGATTTCCCGACTGCTTTTTGTATTGTTCTGTGTGTTCTGTTTGCCATTGCCTGGTACATGCACGTGTTTGTGCAAACGTGCAAGCGCCCACGCTTTCTTGTCTTTCTTTGTTTAGACGCATGCCTACACGTTCATTCCAATCATGTATGCACCGGTAGAATTCAAAGGAACGGATCATGGTCCTGTCAGTTCTATCGGCCCAAAGATCCATACCTTATTACTTCAAAACACAAACAACAAACAAACAAAAATAGCCTAGCCACATAATCTGTCTCCAGCGCATTTTTCTCTCTTGGGAGGGTTGAGATGGGAAGGAAATGGTGATTCGGTCTTCCTCTGCCGTTCTTCCCTACATCCAGAATCACCCAAATCCCCCATCCACGTTAAACGTCTCTCTGAATCGCTATCCTGTGTCGGCTCTCTCCCTCTCTCTCTCTCTCTCACTCTCTCTCTCCCTCTGTCTGTTTTGTCTGTCTGTCTGTCTGTCTGTCTGTCTCTCTCTGTCTCTCTGTCTCATGTCTGTCTGTCTGTCTTTCTGTCTGTCTCTGTCTCTCTCTCTCTCTCGCTCTCTCTCACTCTCTCCTCTCTCTCCCTCTCTCTCCTCTCTCTCGCCTCTCTCCTCTTCTCTCTCTCTCTCTCTCTCTCTCTCTGCAAGACTGCTGCCCCTGCCTCTGTGCTGTGCATTTTCTTTAATCTCGCGCGCGCGCGCGCCGCCTGTATGTATGTGTGTGTGTGTGTGTGTGTGTGTGTGAGTGTGTGTGTGGTGTGTGTGTGTGTGTGTGTGTGTGTGTGTGTGTGTGTGTGTGTGTGTATGCGCGTGCGCGCACGCGCGCGCGCGTTTGTGTGTCTATCTGTGTATCAGTGTGTCTGTGTCTGTGTGTGTGTGACGTGAGTGTAGGCGGGCCATACTTCTCTTTCTTCGTTGAGTATTTCCAGATGGTACCTTTATGCACATACGGTATCTGATCTGTCCGAAGTCGAAATCGACAGTATGATTCACGGGCGGCGAATTGTTCGGTCAGTTCAGGTGTCATTGTAAGCACGTGGCTGGTCAGCCCACGCCTAACGTCAGACGACACGCTCGGTGACCGGTAGAAAAATAGTCTAGGCACACGAAGGACAGCTTCAATCTTCAACCAAAGTCCCGTCGTCGGCTGTGCCTTCTTGGGATGAGGAATTCTTACCAGTTCGAGAATCGTGAAACTGAAAACAACAAATTAAATCACTCCATATTTAAGAGAGCGGAGATAGAGAGAGAGAGAGGACGAGAGAGAGCGAGAGAAGAGAGAGAGAGGAAGATTCATCCATACTGAGAAGAGAAAGAGAGAGGAGAAAGAGAAGAGAGAAATAGGAGATCAGTCCAGAGAGAGAGAAGAGACCAGAGGGAAGAGGGGAGAGGAGATAGAGAAAGAACGGATTAAAGAGAGAGAGGAGAGAGCAAGAGACAGATGGGGGAGAGAGAGAAATCATCCATAGCGAGAGAGGCGGAGAGAAGAGAGAGAGAGAGGAGAGGAGAGAGAGAGAGAGAGGGGAGCGCGAGATGGGCTGAAGAGAGAGGGGAGAGGAATCACCATACTTACTGGGAAAGAGAGAGAGAAAGAGAGGTGGGAGCGAGAGGAATCATCCATATAACGGCTAAGGCGAGAGAGGGAAAGAGAGAGAGGAGAGGAGAGAGACTGAGAAGAGAGAGAGTGAGGCAGAGAGGGGAGAATAGCATCCACTATTAGGAGAGAGGAGAGGGGAGAGAGGGAGAGAGAAGAGAGAAGAGAGGAGAGAGAGAGGAGGGAGAGAGAGGAGAGACGGAGGGAGGTGAAGGGAGGAGGAGGGAGAGAGGAAGGGAGAGGGAAGGAAGAAGAGGAGAGGGAGTGAGCGGAGAGGAGGGGGAGAGGAAAGCATCATATTTAAGAGAGAGGAGAGAAGACGAGAGGAAACCAGATGCAGGAGGACAGACAGAGAGGAGAGAGGAGAGGGAGAGAGAGGCAGAGGGGGGGGGGGGGGGGGGGGGGGGGGGGGGGAAGGGGGGGCGGGGGGGGGGGGGGGGGGGGGGGGAGAAAAGAAGAAAGAAAGCATCCCTATTTAAGACTGAGAGAGAGGAGATCATTCATATTTAAGAGAGAGAGGAGAAAATCATCCATATTTAACGAGGAGAGAGAGAGAGAGAGAGGATGAGAGATGACGAGGAGAGAGAGAGAGAGAAGGACGAGAGAGAGATCATCCCATATTTAAGAGAGAGAGAGAGAGAGGGAGAGAGAGAGAGATCATCCATATTTAAGAGAGAGGAGAGAGAGAGAAGAGGAAGAGAGAGAGAGAGAGAGAGAGAGAGAGGAGGAGAGAGAGGAGAGAGAGAGACGAGGAGAGGAGAGAGAGAGCCGCTAAAACTGCTCTTAGGGCAAGTGGGGGGAGACGGAGACGGAAGGGATGAAAAATATAATGAAAATGACGCCACCCCCAAAAAAGCTTTTTCCGTCGACTCAAATTAAACACACAGAGACACACAGACACACAGACACACATAGACACACACACACACACACACACACACACACACACACACACACACACACACACACACACACACACACATCGGAAAAAGAGCCAACCAGAAGATTGATGTGAACTGCGCGAAACGTTTTTGATGACATCATTCAATTTTTTACATGGAAATGGAAAACTGCAGTTTTGATTGAAGAGAAAAATAGACATGATAAAAGAGATAACGACTAGCGGATTTAGACAGGTCACTCAGCTGGGAAATGAACACTACTTGCATGGAGCTTTGGACAGACCTCCGTCCATCTTCATCAGCGGAGGTTTCCTCCGGATTATCCCACACACTGTTGTGGGAGCTGCCATCTAATCTTCTCGCACCCCCCGTCATCTGGAATGAAAAATTGATTAATGTTCACTTTGCGTACCCTGCATGTTACAGCGCGGTTCCAGACTTCTCTCTTCTTTTTAAATATCACACCAACAAAAATATCTCATCTTCCGCTCGTTTCAAATCATGCATTACCAATCGGGCAAAAAGGATGGGGAAGGAATGTCTGAAACAGGGATGATATATATATATATATATATATATATATATATTTTTTTTTTTTTTGGGGGGGGGGGGGGGGGGGGGGGGGGGGGGGGGGGGGGAGTGAAATCTAATGCCTTCAATTGAACTGGGCAAGATGTATTCTGTGATGTTTTCATGTGAAGATAACGAATACATTTTCCAGTCTAAAAAACAACAACAACACCTAAAACGAAAGAAACTTACAATGTTTTTCCATGTATATTCTAAATGACCTCGTCATTCTTTTTATCATAGGCTTTCAATCAATTATTAAACCCTATAATTCATATACATAATCCACACCCTGACGTTTCCACACGATTCGAAGTCCATATTTAAAAGAAAAATACCGCCCATTCTATCAAAGATACACGACCTATGTTGCAAGCGGGAGAGAGAGAGAGAGAGAGAGAGAGAGAGAGAGAGAGAGAGAGGAGAGAGAGAGAGAGGTGGCAGGAAAATTGCAGGGGGGATGCTTTTAAGATCCCTTTCGGTTTCCGATTTAATGTCCAGGCAGCACTCTGTGATTTTTTTTTAAGACACACACAC
>JADBJO010005834.1:45000-50000 GCA_016801955.1 Conus betulinus
TTTGGGGTCATTAAACTTGCCGCGTCGTCTGTTCAGAGCCGTTGGGACAGCTCAACGGCGGTGGCGGGTGGGGAGGAGGGGGAAGGGGAGAGTAGGAGAATGGAAGGGAGAAGGTATGTCCAGAACAATTTAGCCTGCCAGGTCGCCTGCTTGTAGCAATTGGAACTTGCTGGGGAGTGGGGGGGGTGGGTAGTAGGGGTCAGGTTGAAGGCTGGGCAGGGGATGCTGTCCGTAGCAATCTGAAGAGCTTGCTGGGTCGCCTGTTTTTTTTTTTTTTTTTTTTTTTTTTTTTTAGCAGTTTGCACAAACTTGTTGGCCAAGTTTTCGTTCTTGTAGTCTCATATTGATAATTGCGCCTCATCTTGTGAGTCCTTTCTCACAGACTCATCTGTCAGTCCTTTCTCTCACAGCCTCATCAGTCAATACTTTCACCCAACCTCATCAGTCAGTCTTTTCACACAGCCTCATCAGTCAGTACTTTCACCCACCTCATCAGTCAGTCCTTTCTCTCACAGCCTCATCAGTCAATACTTTCACCCAAACCTCATCAGTCAGTCTTTTCACACAGCCTCATGTGTCAGGCTGTCGCAGAAGTCAGGCTGCTCGGTGATTGGCCAGACTTCATCGGGCTTTCACTTTTAGAGCCGGGAAGTGAGAAGTCACTGACCATTTAGAAAACTCAATAATGCATCAGCGTGGTCATTTAATCTCCAACAGTACCCGTTTCACGCTTTCCCATACCCGACTTCTTGGGATAATGGGGAGATTTATCAATGAGCTTGAAAGAGTCTTTCTATTCTGTGTAATAGCCTGTTTTACCCCATCCCCACATCCCAAAGAAAACAAAATACGGTTCAGTCATTATGCATGTCACACATGAAAGGATTTGATTCGTTTTCTTTTTTTTTCTCTTTTTTTTTGACGCAGACATGTGGACATTAACTAAGATTAATATGAAGGATCAGACACATCTTTAAACATTATAAATAACAAAAGTATGTGTATAGAGATACACAGATAAGTAGTACTGTCTACCCCACGTTTGGGAGAAACGAGGAAACAATGGCAAACTCGTCATTATTATTATCAAAATTATACAGAGAACTTCACATTATGGAAATAGTCACATCATCGCAATGAAATACTGTTTTAAATAAAACCAGTTTGGAAATTTAGAGTTCAGGATGCACGATAAAGACCAGATGTTGGGCATTATTAACCATCCAAACCAACTCTTCACCTGTCAGTCTATTTTCAGTAGCATACGAATTGAATTGACACAGAATTATACATGTTCACATGCGAAAAAAATATGTCGGATTAAAAAATCATTATGCAAGTCGAGTGTTGGCGTGTATATATGACAAAATAATTGTATGTAAGTTACAACGGAAGGTGCAATAAAAAGGCACACAGGTCCTTGCAACGTGCGTTTTCGATAATCCATCACATGGCAGTGTTTATCCGATGGAAGCAGTGTTAAAGAAAGTATCAAAGAAACAACAGCCGTTCTTGTACGACATTTTCCTAAATACAGAAATGGTCATTCTCTGACTTCGGTCTATAATCAACCCCCAAGTGGTTTGATCACGGAATGATGAGCAGCTGTTCATGGATTCAAACGCCACTAAAACCACAAGATGTTACGGGCACAAGTGAAAAGACAATGGTCACACACAGTCTCCAATATTTCACTGATAAATCTCAGAGAATATTGTTCCCAGATCATGACCAAACACCACAGGTGTCAGTATCTCTCTGGTGCGGCCGAAGCGAAGAATGTGCAAAAAAAAAAAAAAAAAAAAAAAAAAAAAAAAAAAAAAGCACAAAATACAGCCCTTCAACGTTAGTCTGAATCAACAGGATCACTTAAAGTCACCGTTGATCATGTTGGAAAACAAACGTCTACCACTTCAGTGTACCTGCATGCTGCTTAGCTTTCTCTTTTCTGCTCCGTATGCTTGTCCAGCCCGTCATAAAAAAGCGGGGTAGCTTGGGTCGCCGCTCAAGCGATGGGAACGAGGAAGGAGGATGGTAGGGAATGAAGAGGAGCCAGTCTCTCGTTCTGTGATTAATTTACCAGCAGGGGTTCCACAGCTGGTGACTGCTCAGCCAGACCTGGCGCCTCTCAAATGTCACCAGTGATGCAGAGCTAATGCAGGTTCTTTTATGAGGGGTGCCCCAATGGCACACTGATCGTTAGCTGCTTCCTCGTTGTCGCGGCTTCAGCCAAGCGAGGCGGGACGGGGCCGTTATATAACTGATTCCAGATCAACAGTGTGAGGTCAAAGAGTAGCCTTGTCAAAGAATGTTTGCTGAAAATGGAGTTCCCCTAGTATGAATGAAATGATGGCGAACCGGCATGAATAGTTCCCTTGACTCGACATTGAGGGGGCTAAAACTGCAAGGTTGTCGAGCGGGGTGTGGGGACATAGAGAGGAGACAGAATGAGGGACGCGGGATAACTGCCAGTAGGTAGACATGCAAGGTCGTACAATAGTAAATAAAACCTTTGAGTCATCATGATTGTGTCACTGCAAGTTGACTTGTCCGTACATACTATACAGCATTTGCTATCATTCAATAATGCTTAGAAAAGAAGGCGTAACTTGAATAGGAAGAAAAAACCGTTGTCGAATGAATCAATAAAGAAACAGTCTGGAGGTTCGGATTATGAACAATAGTTAACAATTAAAAAAGCAAACACACACACACACATGTGAGAATTGGACCACACGCCAATATGCACAGACCATAACACCCCCTACCCCCCCCCCCCCACACACACACACACACACACACACACTCCTCTTACTAAAGCAAGGTTCTCGACTCCCGTCGCTCGACTTGAGCCACTCGACAAAAACAGACATCAGTAAGAGAGAGAGAGAGAGAGAGAGAGAGAGAGAGAGAGCGAGAGAGAGAGAGAGAGAGAGAGAGAGGGAGGGGGGAGGGAGGAGGGGGGGGGGGGGGTATGACGGCTTGTCAGCGTAAAGCATGAGTATATGCTAGCGAGATCATTCTGCTTCAAAGAGTGAATGTTAGCTCAAAGGCATCGTTAATAGAACGCAGTTCAAAAGCTTCAACCACGATCCTGACCTCTCTCCCTTCACAGTGCCACACATTCACGAATAGATGTATGTATGTATGCTCTCACACACACGCGGGCGCGCGCACGCACACACACACACACACACACACACACACACACACACACACACACACACACACACACACACACACACACACAAGCGTGCGCACGCGCACACACACACACACACACACACACACACACACACACACACACACACACACACACTCCTAGGCATAATATTGCAAACCATCACATAGATACTTACTTTCCTCCACAGAGTATTATGTAACTTCTCGCAAAACCCAACGCGTTCACTCATGACTTGTATTCTAGAGATGCTGAATGGAGTGGTCAGTGTATTGCATGCAGTTTTTTTCCCACCATATATCGGTCATGTTATATAGCCTTCAGCTGTGTGCGTTAAACACATTGACATTTGTTGACCCCATGGAAGCTGAAAACCTCACAGCTGTTCATTTGTCGCCCTGCTAGGCTATGTATTTTTTTCAGTAACAGCAACAGCAGCAACAAAAAAAGCGACAGCAAGAAGAAGAAGAAGAAGAAGAAGAAGAAGAAGAAGAAGAAGAAGAAGAAGAAGAAGAAGAAGAGAAGATGATGATGATGATGATGATGACGAAGAACAACAACAACAAGGATAATCAAAAATAATAATAACAAGAAGAACAACATTATTAACAACAACAATAAGAATAATAGTAATAGTAATAATAATAATGATCATAATCATGATAATAAATCTTGTGACAAGGCAATAATTGCTATCTAGCGATGAATTATTTTTTCTACCTGAAATTGTCAGTTTTTCTTACCAGATTTACTCTCCAGAGAGAGAGAGAGAGAGAGAGAGAGAGAGAGAGAGAGAGAGAGACAGACAGACAGACAGACAGACAGACAGACAGAGGGAGAGAAAAGCATTAGCGTGTGTGTGCGTGCGTGCGTGCGTGTGAGCGTGTGCGTGAGTGAGTGCATGCGCGCGCACGCGCGCGCGCGCGCGTGTGTGTATAAGGCTACGCGATTCCGTGAATTCTATAAACTTCCTGACAATTAATGTCATCAATATGGCTGATCCCTTTGCGCTACCTCGGCGTTTTAAGTGGGGAGCCAGATCTTTGGTTTAAAGTAACGCTGTGAGCCTTTGTTCTGACAGGAACTTTATCAAAATCGACATCGACTTCTGGAACTACCGGGGCACAGACAGACAGGTCACAGAGCCATCGGCATCCTGGAAGCGGCATCGATTTCGTCGTCTAATAATGGCCTGGACTTCAGTGGAGGCGTGAAGATTGTTCCAGTTTGTTTGCTTTGGAGGAGGGTGAAGGTTAGCGGCGGAGGTAAAGGGGGAGAAGAGAGAAAGGGCGAGCAGGTCGGGCGGTATGGTAGAGGCCGTAGTTATGCGCTGGGGGTAGGAGGAAGCACGGTGGAGATCGTTGGGACGAGTGGAGGAACGGTGGGATGGAGGTGGGGTTGTGTGTGTGTGTGTGTGTGAGATGTTTCTTTCTTGACAGGAGTAGTAGGTGAGATTCAGTTTGTCACACACACACACACACACACACACACACACACATACACACGCACGCTCAGTACTTCACCGATTTTAACGAAACGTGATGGAAGGGAAGAATCTGGCACCTTGTGACGAACCTGTGACGCGTTTGGTGTCGATGTGTGGTGCGAATCCAGATCAGAGGGCGGATCTGGGATCGGACGTTGCCAGAGGACTGACTTCTCTCTGGTGCTCTTCCAGTTTCCATCTATGGCGGGTTCTGTCCCCATCAATATCCATTAAGTCTGTTGGGCTTACAGTAGAAATATTGGTATCAGAAATGGACAGTCGATGTTGAAACTAGCTATGATGTTTCTTTTTTTTTTTTTTTTCAAACAGGAT
>JADBJO010005834.1:55000-65000 GCA_016801955.1 Conus betulinus
TTTCGATGGAGTTTCTTTGACATATTGCTAGTATACAGCTGCACTGGTTGGTATACTAAGTTGAGTGAAGACCAGACCGTGAATATTCATGCCCATTTGGCTGAGTATCAGTAAGTGCCATTTTCTGCACATCATCCCCTTAGACCACCACCTTCACTCCCAGTGCCCACCCACACCATCTCTCTCTCTCTCTCTCTCTCTCTCTCTCTCTCTCTCTCTCTCTCTCTCTCTCTCTCCACCCAACCTCCAAACCACAACATCAGGATATTGTCATCCCCTCTCCCCAACCTTCACAATGTCATCCAGGTCAGTGAATGCTGAAATGGGTTTGCGATTTTGATCTCTCTCTCTCTCTCTCTCTCTCTCTCTCTCTCTCTCTCTCTCTCTCTCTCTCTGCCACTCTTGGAGCACATACACACATACGCGCGCGTGTATGGATGTACACACACACACACACACACACACACACACACACACACACACACACACACACACACACGCACGCACGCGTGCGCGCGCGCACGCACGCAGACGCACCCACACACGTATGCGCTCACACATGTTTCGAATAAATACAGCAAGAAAAACAAATCTTGATCTGCTTTAAGAAAATGGATCTCAAGCTGTTTCTTTCACTGCCACTTACATGTCGTCAACTATGGCCTAAAAAAAAAAAATATTGCCTGGAAATCAACACTGACTGGCCTCCACATCCGTTTCTTACGAGAGATCTTCGAAAACTTCGTCTTCAGATAAAGTCAGCCAGTTATTCCACCCCGTCCTGCAAAGCTACCCAAGAAACTACTGCGATCAGACAGATATTGCTATCGACCAATCCTCGTCTCGCAAATCCGCAATTCTTCCGCGCGAGTGACACATTTGAAGTAACAGCAGAGGCCGAGCAGGACTCTGGTAACTTAAGCCCTACGCCGATGAGACACACCAGACGGGTTAATACTTCTGTCGTGAGAGTTCATTTCCCCTTATACAATATCCGGTGCTGGCGTCCCACTGTTTCTACGATCATTATTTCATGGAAATGGGACGGCAGCATTATTCTACCCTAAGACGAAGAGATGTCCGTTCCCGTTCTGCGTGTCCCCTAATCTTTTTTTTTTTTTAAGGAGTCTAATCTTGTACTTGTCACACTAATCCCTTTTTCACTGTGGCTCAATTAAGTCCACGCAGCGGAAGGTATTGGCTTAAAGGCCTGCCATCGATACAATCCTCGGGATCAGTCTGCCTGCTTAAGGGTCGTGGTACCTTGATCTCGTTTGGACAGCTTTCTTTCCACCCACACTTTCATCTCTTTTACCGTTCAGTAAACGTGACGATTCGCCCATGATGACCTACCCAGAGAGCAACGTAGAGTGGTTTTTTTTTAACTGAACAAAAAAAAAAAAAAAACCGATTTGTCTTTGTTGGTAAATAGTTCAGCAGGAGTTAGGCAGCCAGGGTCCGATTCAGCCCACTTATTGACAGCACTGCCTTCGTTCAAGGTCTCAAAGATGTTGTGATTTCGTCGAGCACAAGTTTATCTGTAACATTTCGTTGCATGTTTCCAGCACGTTCTGTCGCGATCAGAACCAGCTGGTGCGGTGATCAGCGCGCTGAAACGCCACGAACGCAACTCTCATCAGGGGCATTGACTTTGAAAAGGGGAGAGGGAGGGACTGGGGTCAGCCTCGGGCCAGGTTTTTCCTCTAGTTAAGGGTGCTGTGGGCTCAAATAGAAAGGCTGGAACCACACAGCTGGTTTCAGTCACTTAGAGAATACATCTGTGGATGCGCAGCCCCACTCAAAGAATACATCTGTGGATGCGTTTTCCCACTTAGGGAATACATCTGTGGATGCGTTTCCCCACTTAGGGAATACATCTGTGGATGCGTTTCCCACTCAAGGAATAGATTTGTGGATGCGTTTCCCTACTTAGGGAATACATATGTGGATGCGTTTCCCTACTTAGGGAATACATCTGTGGATGCGTTTCCCCACTTGGGGAATACATCTGTGGATGCGTTTCCCCACTCAAGGAATACATCTGTGGATGCGTTTCCCTACTTAGGGAATACATCTGTGGATGCGTTTCCCCACTTAGGGAATACATCTGTGGATGCGTTTCCCCACTTAGGGAATACATCTGTGGATGCGCTGCCCCACTCAGGAATACATCTGTGGATGCGTTTCCCCACTTAGGGAATACATCTGTGGATGCATTTCCCCATTTAGGGAATACATCTGTGGATGCGTTTCCCCACTTAGGGAATACGTCTGTGGATGCGTTGTCCCATTTAGGGAATACATCTGTGGATGCGTTTCCCCACGTAGGGAATACATCTGTGGATGCGTTTTTCCCCACTTAGGGAATACGTCTGTGGATGCGTTGTCCCATTTAGGGAATTCATCTGTGGATGCGTTTCCCCACTCAAGGAATACATCTGTGGATGCGTTTCCCCACTAAGGGAATACATCTGTGGATGCGTTTCCCCACTTAGGGAATATATCTGTGGATGCGTTGTCCCATTTAGGGAATACATCTGTGGATGCGTTTCCCCACTTAGGGAATACATCTGTGGATGCGTTTCCCCATTTAGGGAATACGTCTGTGGATGCGTTTCCCCACTTAGGGAATACATCTGTGGATGCATTGTCCCATTTAGGGAATACATCTGTGGATGCGTTGTCCATTTAGGGAATACATCTGTGGATGCGTTGCCCCATTCAAGGAATACATCTGTGGATGCGTTTCGCCACTTAGGGAATACATCTGTGGATGCGTTGTCCCACTCAAGGAATACATCTGTGGATGCGTTTCCCCACTTAGAGAATACATCTGTGGATGCGTTTCCCCACTCAAGGAATACATTTGTGGATGCGTTTCCCTACTTAGGGAATACATATGTGGATGCGTTTCCCTACTTAGGAAATACATCTGTGGATGCGTTTCCCCACTTGGGGAATACATCTGTGGATGCGTTTCCCCACTCAAGGAATACATCTGTGGATGCGTTTTCCCTACTTAGGGAATACATCTGTGGATGCGTTTCCCCACTTAGGGAATACATCTGTGGATGCGTTTCCCCACTTAGGGAATACATCTGTGGATGCGCTGCCCCACTCAGGAATACATCTGTGGATGCGTTTCCCCACTTAGGGAATACATCTGTGGATGCATTTCCCCATTTAGGGAATACATCTGTGGATGCGTTTCCCCACTTAGGGAATACGTCTGTGGATGCGTTGTCCCATTTAGGGAATTCATCTGTGGATGCGTTTCCCCACTCAAGGAATACATCTGTGGATGCGTTTCCCCACTGAGGGAATACATCTGTGGATGCGTTTCCCCACTTAGGGAATACATCTGTGGATGCGTTGTCCCATTTAGGGAATACATCTGTGATGCGTTTCCCCACTTAGGGAATACATCTGTGGATGCGTTTCCCCATTTAGGGAATACGTCTGTGGATGCGTTTCCCCACTTAGGGAATACATCTGTGGATGCATTGTCCCATTTAGGGAATACATCTGTGGATGCGTTGTCCCATTTAGGGAATACATCTGTGGATGCGTTGCCCCATTCAAGGAATACATCTGTGGATGCGTTTCGCCACTTAGGGAATACATCTGTGGATGCGTTGTCCCACTCAAGGAATACATCTGTGGATGCGTTTCCCCACTTAGGGAATACATCTGTGGATGCGTTTCCCCACTTAGGGAATACATCTGTGGATGCGTTGTCCCATTTATGGAATACATCTGTGGATGCGTTTCCCCACTCAAGGAATACATCTGTGGATGCGTTTCCCCACTTAGGGATACATCTGTGGATGTGTTGTCCCATTTAGGGAATACATCTGTGGATGCGTTGTCCCATTTAGGGAATAATCCGTGGATGTGTTTCCCCACTCAAGGAATACATCTGTGGATGCGTTTTCCCCACTTAGGAATACATCTGTGAATGCGTTTCCCCACTCAAGGAATACATCTGTGGATGCGTTTCCCCCTTTAGGGAATACATCTGTGGATGCGTTGTCCATTTAGGGAATACATCTGTGAATGCGTTGTCCCATTTAGGGAATACATCTGTGGATGCGTTTCCCCTTTTAGGGAATACAGCTCTGGATGCCTTTCTCCATTTACGGGATACATCTGTGGATGCGTTGCCCCATTTTGGGAATACATATTTGGTTGCGTTGTCCCATTTAGGAAATACATGTCTGGTTGCGTTGTCCCATTTAGGGACTATAGGAACACCAAACAGCAATCAACTAACCTTCAGGTTCAATAAGTCGCACAAAAACTGAATCGTACATGCAGCGGCCAATATTCTATTAATGAAGACTCAAACGCTTTTATGCTCGACAATGACTAGAACTCTTCAACCACCGTCATTGCTTCTCCCGCACAGTCGCACAGCTTTCATCCTTTTACATGTTATCTGAAGAGTATTCTCAAACATAATCGATCATTCTTTTCTAGAATATTTTGCGTATCACTAAGTTCAACCAATGAAATCAAGACAAGCTTATGTGAATGTGATTCGATCAGCCTCTGTAACATTCTCGAACCCTCGGTACTGCACTAACAACTTACGGAGACCTGGTAAACATTCTAAGAATAACCCCGAATATTCCAATCGTATTATCAATCATTCTGAAAACACAACTGAATAATTATGCATTCCAAATGTTTCAAATAAAGCAACTACAGCGCTACACTGACCGAAAATGCAGAGATCTGAAAGCGATAAGCGAAAGAAGGCTTGCAACTCGTCATTATTGCTTTGACGTTGTTCACCCAAGTTCCTCCTCTCTTGTCTCCCCTTTAAATTGCAGCATGGGGGAAAGGACATCGAAGCTGAGGTCATCACGAGAGCAATGCCAGAAACGCCGCTGAATTGCAAACTTCTTTTTGATGACCGTTGAAGATGAGGACGACGAAGATGATGCTACGGAGTTTCATTCTAGCCAGGGACCCCGTGACAGGGCAGTACTCGACTCGTAGTTCACACTATGTCTTGGGATTGACCAGACATAAGAGATAATAGACGCCTCCAGTGCTTATCAGGAAATTTGAACGACATTCGCAGAAACGTATCCATTAAGTGGATGGAACACGACTGCGTGGTTCCGGTCTTCCCATGTGGACCCATAGCAAAAAACAGTTTCCGGATAGGAACCAGTCGGGCCGAAAAATCCAGCAAAGGAATAATTCTGATGGAAATCTAATCCACGACCTCCGGATCCGGGGTCTGAAACCGTAACTACTGTCCCAAGGCGGCTTTTGATTTCTTTTCGAGTTTTGTTTTTTCTTCCTTTCAGCTTTTTCCTTTCCCATACGTCTGTGCTCTTGTTCGCTTTGCTCCTTTTTCTTTTTCTAAAGCAAGTTGACCACAACATTTTTTTTTCCTGTTTGTTTTCACCTTCCAGTGAATGTACACGTCGTGTACGGAGTATAATTAGATTTAGCCATAAAGCTGTGAATTGGGCTGTGCGAGTGTGTGTGTGGAGGGGTGGAGGTGGGGGTGGGGACTGAGTGTGGAAAGGGTGGAAGTCGTAGGTACATGTGTCTCTTTTTTTTTTTTTTATTCCAGCTGTCTTCTGCGTAAACGGTGTATGTTTGGCAGTATTTGGTGTTACCAGAGAGCTGCAATCATGGGTAGGTCACGTTCCTTTATTACCAGACACTAGATAACAATGATTAAAAAAAAAAAAAAAACTTTGGTTATATGCATACAAGTTTACATCAGAGTTAGAAAAATGTATCAAAACAAAGTACTGGAATATAAACAAAGTGCCACATAGTTGCAGTGATTACAATTGCCATCAGTTTCGTCTTCTTCTCCATTCAATTGGCATGCACATAAGACTCAAATGCCTAAATCAGATTTAGTCACAGCATCACTTGTCACTAATGGACCGCGGCGGATTGTGGTGCTGAGACTGGACTGGAGACCATGTGTATCTGTGTTTGCTGGCCCGTGGACTGGAATGAGCGCCGGAATGGCAAACATCATCATCAAACATCAAAACCGAATTATTAAGTGCTTACCACACGCGGTAATTACAGCATACATTTCGTCCATCACCTTGCCACCCTAATGCGAAATCAACTTTCGCTAGAACCGGATTCAACACTGCCTCAGCATTAAAGTCAAATTTCAATCAAACCAAATATCCTGTTCTTCACTCCTCGCACCATTCTTCGAATCCTTTCCTCCCAAATCATTCTTGTGATAGGGAGAAGAAAAAGAAAAAGAAACACCCGAAGGTGCTGGGGAGGACCCAGAGAAGCACTGTCTTCACCTGCCTTTAGAGCAGTCCTGTACCACCCTTGGAGGCCTGCGCTGTGTTGATGAGTACAGGCACGCGCAGGACACTCCATTAAGATATCAAGGGACATAACTGCTCCTGAACAGAGGTAAATCGGACTACTGGATGCAACTTATAACAGCCTTAAAGTAGCATCCCCCATGGGTGTACCAGCCCGTATTTCATGACTGCAGAACCCACCGGCAAAAAAAAACACCACCCTCCAGCTGTTGAGCACACCCCACAGACCCAACCACCCCTGCCCACGGACAGATGAAGATAGTGCCACTCCAGACACAGCCAAGCTTTCGCCATACAGTCTTATGTGCCCTCAAGAGAGAATCCAAAGATTCTTCGAATCCTCCGAAACCATTCTTGTGAGGGGGATAAAAATCGAATTATCGATTATTCATGTATTTTGATATATTTTTTGTCTGACTGTATCTGAAGGTCAGCCACCTTAACCATTCACTCGCACTTTGCATCCTCTCTCTTCTCTCTCTCTCTCTCTCTCTCTCTCTCTCTCTCTCTCTCTCTCTCTCTCCCTCCCTCTCCCTCTCTCTCTCTCTCTCTGCCGAATATTGTTTAGAATCCATATCAACTATGTTCCCTCTTCACGTGTGTTCTCATCTTGTGAACTTTTTGCTGATGACACTTCCCTGCATTATAAAAGTAATTGCGTAGATCAAGTGTGCTTCACCTTACAGAATGACGTTGACAAATTTGCAGAATGAACAGAACTTAATGATATGGCACTTTGCCCTAAACAAATCAGATGGACAGCCGCAAGGAAAAAAAAAAAACAAAACACAATAAAACTTGAATGTAATTTCAGGGTACCGAAAACGTAAGATAAATTTTAGGTAGATTAAGTTCTTTTATATTGTTTAGTGTGCGCGCGCGCGTGGTGTGTGTGTGTGTGTGTGTGTGTGTGCGTGTGTGTGTGTGTGTGTGTGTGTGTGTGTGTGTGTGTGTGTGTGTGTGTGTGAGAGAGAGAGAGAGAGAGAGAGAGAGAGAGAGAGAGAGAGAGAGAGAGAGAGTTGCTTCAGTGAGCGTGTTTACAGACGTGTGCTTCTATTGACATGGAATTGCTTTTGTCTCTTCGATTTTTTGGGTAAGGTGGGAAAAACGTCAAACATTTACGAACAAACTAGAAAACAGCCTGCTCCAGGTAATGCATTTTACCCTTAATAAAACATCCGTCTTTGTATTTTTTACTCTCTCTCTCTCTCTCTCTCTCTCTCTCTCTCTCTCTCTCTCTCTCTCTCTCTCTCTCTCTCTCTCTGCCCCCAGGGAGTCCACCAAGTGTGCATGTTACGTCCGATGGTGTTTTCATAAATCATAGAGCAATTAGCAACTGTATTGATGGAATGAAGTTCATTGCGTCGAACTCCCACGAGTTTTGATAGAATTATTCGTACCGTAATTTGCTGATGGTGTAGCAGTATAGTTTAAATCTCTGAATGAATGTACAAGTACAACTTACTTACTTAATCCTCTTTATCCCGCAACCCGAGACATAAGGCGCCGCCAACAAGCTCCCTCCAGCCCTCTCTGTCCTGGGCAAGCCAGCTCAGTTCATTCCAGGTCTTGCCTGCCTCTCTCATCTCCTCCTCCACTGTCCTCCTCCAGGTGCCGAGTGGTCTGCCTCGCTTCCTCTTTACCGGTGGTGCCCATCTCAGCGCAGTATGAGGGAGTCTGGTCTTGCCCATCCGAAGGATGTGTCCCAGCCACTCCACCGCCGCTGCTTCACCTCGGCCACAATGTTGTTTATGCTGGTGCGCATTGACACTTCCCTGTTGGTGACACGCTGCTGCCAGTGAAGTTTCAGGATTCGGCGAAGACACATTCCTTCGTTCAAGTACAACGGAACATGTTTAATATATTCTGCAATGAAATGAAATAACGGGGGGTAAATTGTTAACAGATAGGATTGAATTATAATTTGCATTGGTGGACCGTTTGTGGTCGTGAAATATTCTTCTTGTTTCTGGGTTTTACATCTACTTCAAGATTAAATGATAAGTTTGAAACTGCTGCTTTTTAAGAGAGAGAGAGAGAGAGAGAGAGAGAGAGAGAGAGAGAGAGAGAGAGAGAGAGAGAGAGAGAGAGAGAGAGAGCGAGAGAGAGAGCGGAAAGCGGAAGTTTATTGAGTGTAGGCCATAGCCCATTCCGAAGGGGGTACAATACCTTGATAATACACTTTTCAATTAAACAATGAATAGATAGTTAATTGTATAACATAACATGACAGCTGAGCATTGATCTGTCCTTATCACATTATCCAGCCCCAGTTTAACTGAGTAATACGGTGCGTCTTCTAAATGTTTTGTACAAATATATGCAGACATCCTTCAATGTTATTTCATTTCGATTTGCCATGAGCAGTACGACATTAAACAGACTTGGGTTTCTGAGATATTTCGGAAATCTTGGAAGACAGGACAGCACAACAAAAAATGCTGTTTATCTTCCGTGGCATTCTTACACAGTGGGCACATCCTAGCATCTTCATCAGCATTAGTATACCGATACTTCTGTGTCCATATATCACCTATTCCGAATCTCATCTTCGTCATATAATTCTTTAAGTGTCTGTCAATGTCAAGCAAAAGATATGCTTCACAAGTTCTAAACGACTTAAATGTTCTTTGAAAAGCATACCTGTTACTGTTTTGAATGTGTTCCTCCCATTTTTGCCATCTGTTAACGATCAGCCTCTGACGACGTTCTTTTAAAAAGACTTTGATATTTTCAACTCCTTGATTAATCCAAACAAATCCGAACCCATTTTGATACAAAAGAAATCGCCAATGTCAGATGCTCGGCATTTCTTATCTCGTAATTCTAAACTAAGCAACATTTTGTACTCCTTATGTGAGAGAGAGACGGATACGGATACAGATAGTTTATTCAATAATAGGCCGTTGCCCCTATTGAAGGGTGTGCACAAAAAAAAAATCGTCTCAAAAGAAATATAATACAATATAACTGATCAAAATTGATACACTAAGAAACACACAGAGAACGTATCTTAAACGCTTTATATAGATAAATGGACAGATTTTTAGTTGTTCTTTCGTTATTTGATGCTAGAAGTAATCCAAGACGAAACAGATTCGGATATTTATAGTACATTATATGTAGATACCTTACTCTTAAATCCTTTAGAACGGGACAGCACAAAACAAAATGCACCTCATCTTCTGTCGCTTGTTTGCACAACGGACAAAATAAATCAACAGGTGTGTGTGTTGTTTGTAATGAACTAATGGACAGCGATTTCCGAAACACCAAGTCTAAATTTTGTCGGAATGATTTTCAGGTGCCTGTCTCAGTTCAGTTTCAAATGCGTCTTATCAGCAGCTATTGTGCAAAAAGTATTATAGAAACTAAATCTTTCACTGTTTCTTAATGTGAAGGTCCCCATTCTTGCCATCTACACAAGAACCAATCTTTCCTTAAAAGCAATAAGGAACTGATTTATTCCCTCAGCACCTTGGTTTAGCCATACATACCCAAAACCAAATGAATACAATTTACAACGAATACCGATACCCAGTGGGTTTTGTCACGAGAATCCAAATCGAACAACGTACAGTATGCTTTTCGTGGTAATCTTGTCTCATCCATTCTTGTCAACTTTCGCCAGTACCGTACACACCTGACTGCAACATTTATGTAAATGG
>JADBJO010005834.1:75000-77500 GCA_016801955.1 Conus betulinus
TCTCTCTCTCTCTCTCACCTGTCCATCCGTCCGTCCGTTTGTCCGTTGGTCTGTCTCTCTGTCCGTTTGTTTGTCTGTGTTTCCGTATTTCTGTCTGCTTGCCTGTTTGTCTGTCTGTCTGGTCTCAGTCTGTCTCGCTCTTTCTCTTTCTTTCTCTCTGTCTTTCTCACCAACACACACACCACACACACACACACACACACACACACACACACACACACACACACACACACACACACACACACAAGAAACTATTCTTTTCTCCCCTGAATATCTGTGGTTTATTCTCTAGACTGTCTGATTCTCATATTAATTGATAGATTTCTTCGTTTATTTGTCTTGTTTGAACTTTCGTTGACAACTCACAGTCTTCCATATTCTCTGATCACGCTATGTTTGCTCACCCCGCAGTTAAGCTCAGCTTTGAACGAGATCTGGGGGAGTAATATATCTAATAAGAAATAACCAAATGGAATACGTGACAAACGTGAGCACTGAGTGTGATAATATTGTGTGGTTTGTTATTGATAAAAGTTTACCTGATTTGTCGACTCATGTCAATGTGCATGTTCCTATGTTCCCCCAGAAAAAAAGTCTTTCTGTGACGTATTCATTATTGATAATGGTATCACTCAAGTGGAGGATTGCGTAATAGATAATTTGAATCACAAGGACGAAACGTCTGTTAGTGTGTAGTGGCATCAACGGCCCAACGGTTGTTATTTCACCGCAGTTCAATACATAAACAAACACGTTTTCATGGTTTGATAGATTCAGTTTTGTTGAAATAGACGTTACACTGAAGATACGGTGTTAAATGCTTATGGCAAAAGTTTACTAAACATGCGTAACGCTCTAAGCCTATGCATTTTGGATGGCCTATGTCCTGGTGATGATTGCTTGTGTTTTTCTTACGTTAGTGAATCTGGCAATAGCGTGAGTGACTGGTTTGCTGCTTCTTGTGACCTTTTTTGCTTTCATAAGAACAATTATATAATTTACATATAAAGGAACGGATCTAATCAGATTACATACCTGTGGAATTTATATGAATGCATCAGGTTCAAATAACTGTGAAAATGTAAAGGAAGAAGAGAAAGAGGTTTTCCAAAAATGTGTTTGTAGTCATGATTCCGCTTCGGAGTTCAAAAATATGATTGCTTCAGATGCAATGAAATCATTTTTTTTTGCACGCAATCGATTTAATATGGATGTATGTAAATAACGCTCTTAAAGCGTGTAATACTGTAGTTAAAGAAGCTGGTAGATGTATGGCACAACGAATGTGTGTAAACAACACAGATAGTATGGTTGGTCTGATCCAGAATGCAGACTAGCTAAAAGAAATTTCAGATTACTTAGGGTACTGAAAAAAATGATAAAAATGACCAACACTTCTACTGTGTATCATCACGAAGAGGGTATAAAATCTCTCTTGTATAGGAAGCAAAAGTCATTCAAAGACAAAATGCTAAAAAATGGTTTCTAATATGAAAAGTCAGCAAGATTTTTTAAAGTGTCAAACAGAGTATTTAAAACACGAACACATTCTCGGAACAGTATTACTATAGAGCAATCGAATTGGAAAAGGACATAAACATTGACGCCTATGAAATTGAAACATTCATTATTTGATAGATATTCTGACTTTGTGATCGGCATATTATAAAGCATGCAGTTCTATCTGTAGCAAGAGCTTGATGGATTAGTTGGTGATCTTTTTAAAAATATTTTTTGGAAACCTGCCATTGATTTTCTTGTAAAATTGTTTAATGTGTCTATTGAAAAAAAAAGACATTTATCATGAGAACTGGACCAGATTAATCAACCGACCTTTGACTAAAAAGGTGAGAAAATACCCTAATAATAATAAAGGAATCTCCTTGTGTGATGTAGCTAGTAGACTATATGGAGCTATAACTAACAAAAAAAGTATCAGAATGTCCTGAAAATAAACAACGGAAATGGTGAATACTAAGCAGGTTCTAAGAATTATGGTACAATTGATCATTTTATTTACTTCACCAGCTGCTGTTCAGAAGCGATTTTCGAATAATCGCAAGCTGTATGTTGCATTCATAGACTTTGAAAATGCTTTGATTATATTCCTAGAAAACTGTTGTGCCCAGTACTAGCAAAAAGTACACAAAACACACACACACACACACACACACACACACACACACACACACACACACACACACACACACACAAATAAACAAAAAGGTATAAAAGACGGACTTTCTAAGTGTGCAAAATGCATGTATGAAAATATTCAAGCTAACATAAAATGTGGTGCAAAATCTAGCGAGTGTATTAGATGCATACATGGTATGAAACAGGGCGATGTTTCTGGTCCTGTTTGTTCTGTTTGTTTATTAATCAATTTGTTGTAAAAAAAATAAGAGAAAGGAAAAACACAGTGTTTCATTTGATACGCAGATGGTATTGTTTTACTGTCTGAAAATATTGTAGGGGTTTAAAACTTGTTGAGCAACTT
>JADBJO010005834.1:87500-100000 GCA_016801955.1 Conus betulinus
ATACAGTCATGCATGAATATTCGACCAATTTCAAATAATGACAGTATTTTTGATGTGAGTATACAGCCAACAATCGGTACAATCAATCGATATTTGCTCAATGTGTTCTGGCCCAGCGTGTTTCATATGAACACATTTCTACCATCACTACATTCCGAAAGCGCTTTTTTTTTTTTTTACATCACCGCCTGGGCGAAGGCATGCTTGGAGCGCTGCCAATGTAGACATTATATCAAATCGCGCTTCCTTATTATAGCCTGCAGTAAGGTAGAGCTCAACAAAGATAACTGGCCTCTGGCATGCAGAGAAAGAATGAGGAAGGAGGGGAGGAAGACTGGGAGGGGTAGGGTTCCAACATGACAGCTCTTCAGGGACGCTCTCCCGTAGCAGCAACCGTTTCAATGAAAAATACTTTTCTCCGACATAAACCATACAAAATGTGCGTACAGAATGATGATGGGGTGCTCAGTCCGGATAAAAAGGCAGCGTTCACTTCTCCCTCAGAATCCCTCGGAGGCCGGTAATTGAGGACATGCATTGTTGAGGACATACATCGCTGAGGACGTTGGGGAACATGTCATGCATATACAGAGATTTTTTCACAGAAGAGTGTAGGGACAAAACGCCGCCGGGTGAACAAAAAAGAACATCCACCAACCACTGGGATTCCATGGTTTAGCGTTTTTTTTTTTTTTTTTTTTTAATTTTTTTTTTTTTTATTTTTTAAGCTGGCTGTTTTGGGGAGTCGATTCTTGTCAGAGGCGGTTATTTGTGGGAATTTCCGCACTGGCCGGCTCCTGTCTCGTTGGCTGGGTTGTCCTAGGACGACTTGATAGTGATTTCTCCCCGTGGACTGCGGTGTTGGGGGTGGGGGGAGAACAGACCTGCATGTCGCTAGGTACGGGGAAGGTGTTGGGGTGGGGAGAACAGACCTGCATGTCGCTAGGTACGGGGAAGGTGTTGGGGGTGGGGAGAGGAACACACTGCATGTAACTAGGTACGGGAAGGTGTGTTGGGGGTGGAGAGGAACACACTGCATGTCGCTAGGTACGGGGAAGGTGTTGGGGTGGGGGGAGGAACACACTGCATGTAACTAGGTACGGGGAAGTGTTGGGGGGGGTGGGGGAGGAACACACTGCATGTAGCGAGGTACGGGGAAGGTGTTGGGGTGGGGAGGAACACACTGCATGTAACTAGGTACGGGGAAGGTGTTGGGGTGGGGGGGAACACACTGCATGTAGCGAGGTACGGGGAAGGTGTTGGGGGGGGGGAGAAACACACTGCATGTAACTAGGTACGGGGAAGGTGTTGGGGGGGGTGGGGAGGAACACACTGCATGTAGCGAGGTACGGGGAAGGGTGTTGGGGTGGGGAGGAACACACTGCATGTCGCTAGGTACGGGGAAGATGTTGGGGTGGGGGGAGGAACACACTGCATGTAGCGAGGTACGGGGAAGGTGTTGGGGGTGGGGGGGAAACACACTGCATGTCGCTAGGTACGGGGAAGATGTTGGGGGTGGGGAGGAACACACTGCATGTAACTAGGTACGGGGAAGGTGTTGGGGGTGGGGAGGAACACACTGCATGTCGCTAGGTACGGGGAAGGTGTTGGGGGGGTGGGGAGGAACACACTGCATGTCGCTAGGTACGGGGAAGGTGTTGGGGGTGGGGAGGAACACGCTGCATGTCGCTAGGTACGGGGAAGGTGTTGGGGGGTGGGGAGGAACACGCTGCATGTCGCTAGGTACGGGAAGGTGTTGGGGGTGGGGAGGAACACACTGCATGTCGCTAGGTACGGGGAAGATGTTGGGGGTGGGGAGGAACACACTGCATGTCGCTAGGTACGGGGAAAGATGTTGGGGGTGGGGAGGAAACACACTGCATGTCGCTAGGTACGGGGAAGATGTTTGGGGTGGGGAGGAACACACTGCATGTAACTAGGTACGGGGAAGATGTTGGGGTGGGGAGGAACACACTGCATGTAACTAGGTACGGGAAGATGTTGGGGTGGGGAGGAACACACTGCATGTAACTAGGTACGGGGAAGATGTTGGGGTGGGGAGGAACACACTGCATGTAACTAGGTACGGGGAAGATGTTGGGGGTGGGGAGGAACACACTGCATGTAACTAGGTACGGGGAAGATGTTGGGGGTGGGGAGGAACACACTGCATGTCGCTAGGTACGGGGAAGGTGTTGGGGGGTGGGGAGGAACACACTGCATGTAACTAGGTACGGGGAAGCTGGAATAAGCGGCTCGAGAATAATGTCATGGGTGATAGGGGGGGGGGGGGGGGGGGGGGGGGGGGAGGTGTGCATGGGGCAGGGGGAGGGGGTACATTAGATAGTTGAGAAGAAGGAGGAGGAGGGGGAGGAGGAGGGGGGAGGAGAGAGGGGAGTTTTTTGTTTTGTGTTTGCTTTGTTTTGTTTTATAAGCAAGCTGATTCGTCTCTGTTCTTTCCCGTACCTTCGTAAAATAGAAAAACAAACAAACAAAAAAACACACACAAAGAGAGAGAGAGAGAGAGAGAGAGAGAGAGAGAGGAGAGAGAGAGAGAGAGAGAGAGCGAGAGAGGAGACGAGGAGAGAGAGAGAAAACGACTCAGGAAAACCAGACAGAAAACCTCAACTCTGCATTAGCAGTCAGACGATAACCCACTTACATTGCTCCTTGTGCACAGAGATGTCGGAACTGTAACCTGAGGTGCACAGAGATGTCGGAACTGTAACCTGAAGGGACTGGATGCGGCTTTGGGGAATTTTTGATGAGTTACTTCACTGATGATGGCCACGGAAGCTGAGCCAAAACAAGAACAGAGGGTAAACAACGTGACTTGTTCTCCATAATTCTGAGAAGAAGCCAAACAAACACTCTGTCTGCGTAATGCAGGTCAGACTTTACTTGGCGCTCAGCTGATCTGGCACGAAGTAGACAGATGGATATGCAAACTGTCATGGACTGGCGTTCAGAAAGGCTTGTTTGCTGGAGCCGTTGCTGCTGAATTACAACAAGCCTTCATACAACAAACAAACATCATTTGTAAATATTGCATGAAACTGTCAAAGACATGGACTTGTTCCATGATCTCCAGAGTCCACCAAATCCCATTCCAGCCATCTCCAGACAAGCTGTGTTCCCACAACGGGTATATATCCTTCCGTGGCAGAGTGGCGTCAATCTATGAACAACAGTATTTCCTTCTTCAGCGGAATTGCATAAGTCTATGTATGACGAAATGGCATTGTGTCTTCCGTTGCACAGTTGCATATGTCTATGTTGTCAAATATATATCAGGTGCTGAGTAGTTATAAACGGCACTTATATAGCCTATGCGGTGTTGTAAAATGGCAGAGAAAAGCAAAAAAAGAAACCGACCGGCTGAGTTTAGACACAGATTAATTCAGTAAAGTAAAGCCTGGAATAAATTTGTCAACGAATGAAAAGCCGTCAGAAAATACAGCGATGACTATCAAACAGTTGCTTCTAAACTGCCGGTAGCTGCCGCTGTGAAATGTACCAGAGTGTATGACAGTAAATGATGACATCATCGACCTTTGACAGAGAGCTGGAAAATGAATTTGGGAAGGGAACATGACGGCAAACAGAGCTGGGGAGGGAGAGGATGGCGGGAGGTGTGTGGAGAGGAATTACTCTTATTATCAGCACAACATTTTCATCATTCGTACTATACGATGAACTTTATGTGCATTTTCTAGATTTCTATGTATCTGTAAATTTCTTTTATATCACTTTCTTACCCGTCCCATTTTGTGTCATTATCATCCTTATCATTTTGTTTATTATTGTAAATCTTATCATTATAAGTATTGGTGTATTTCGTTAGATTCTATCTTAGTATCTCTCCTATTTTCTATATAGTTCTTCTTCTTCTTCTCCTTCTTCTTTCTTCTTCCTACCACCACCACCACCACCACACCACCACCATCATCATCATCATCATCATCATCATCACCATCATCATCGTCATCATCAACCACTAACGCCACCATCATTATCATCATCGTTGCCATTGCTACCATAACCATACTTCTGAAAGTGCTCTGTCAGTCTTCTCTTCTCTTGTCTTCTGTAATTGTCATTATTATTATTATTATTATTAACTTCTATTATCATTAATGTTAGTTTGATGATGATGATGATGATGATGGTGATGATGATGATGATGAATCTATTTATTTTCATCATTGTCATTATCTTGACCAGTATAATCTATCTGTCAACCTCAAATCTATTCTGTTTGTTTAAGTCATCCATCCGCGATGAAATTCGAAGAGATATAAGTGACTGTCAGTCTGTCATTCGTTTGTCTTGTCCTAAATGTTATTTGTCTCGCCGTAAGATGACCCAGTAGGTCGAAACGCGCGTTTTTGTTTTGCAATTTGTTGTTTCCGACGTTTGGTGGCGCATTGATTCTGTTTTCGCTTTTGTGCGAAGCTACTGTTAAGCATTGGTAACTATCAATAACGTTATACATTTTCGCAAAATACTGAAATGCTCGAGTCATATACACGCTGGAACGTCATAATCATGTTCAATATCGTATTACAAAGAAGTACATTGGAAACAACTGTTTGAGTTCGTTCCCACTATATTTCCACGAGCGGAAATTCGTTCCTTTACTCATGAACTTCCTTAAAGGGAGGATTCAAAATCCGTTGCACCTTGGCAGAACTCTGCGCGCTCTCTCCTGAGTGCTCTCTTGCGATGAAAATGCACTCCTATGGCGCGTATCCTTGGATCAGCACCAACACACATAGACAGCTTCTTTCCCAAGAGAGTGAAAGAGACAACGGACCGCTAAGGTGAATCAAAACAAGTCTCGGAGAGGGGCTTATACACCGCTCCGGTCACCTGGTTATCGACTGTCCGGTAAAAGCGATGCTGCGTCAGGGATGATTGATGGTGAGACTGGTAAGAGCGATCTATCTGTCAAATGATTTTTGGTAATGCTGAGTTCTACCCAATTCTGATGCTTGCCAAATGTCATCTGATAAGAGTCTGGCCTTATGTATCCATATGGGAGAGATATCACAGCAAGTTTTGATTAGTCTTAAGTGTACTTGTATACCTTTAATGTACACATATCCTGAAAACACTAATTGACACTGGATATGATATGAGTTTCGCGTTCCAGTATTTTTTTTTTTTTTTTTTGCTAAGCTCTCTAAAGACAAGCCAATTTTCTCTCGTTTCTTTGCCCCCCCCCCCCCCCCCCCCCCCCCCCCCCCCCCCACCCCCCCCCTTGCAATGAAGGTTCTACTAAAATATAAGATATTATATGGTGTAAACAATCACATCGGTGATAGCACAAAAGATTGATTTCCCATATTATATAGAAAAGATAAGAACATAAGCATATCACCAATCATCACGCTTGCAGCGTTGAAAAAGCTGCAAAGAGCGCTTACTATAAAGAGAACACACACACACACACACACACACACACACACACACACAAGCTTGTCAAGTAACTTATCAACAAATTGACAAATATTATCTATATAGGCTACCATAATAAACTGAAAAAAATAGAAACTAAAAACAAACAAGCAAACAAAACAAAACAAACAAATACTCATCTGCGGCAAAACATAAATGCTGCAGATTGTCTGAACTAAAAGAGGACACAATTCGTAACATTCTATTGCCACTGTAGAAAACAATAGGGGCAAAAAAAAAAAAAAAAAAAAAAAAAAAAAGAAAGAAAAGAAAAAGAAAGAAAGAAAGAAAGAAAGAAAACGGTCCAGCACTGCCTATCAATTTCTGCCCTATTTCAAGCGTACATATCTGTCAGATGAACAGATCTTAAAAGAAAGGTTCAAAGAATAAAACGGAACAGACAATTGTAAACATTTTCCTCTATACACTACGTGATGTCACAGGCTTATGAAAACAATGACTGTAAAAATGTTGAATCCCTAAGCACCTTGAAATGGAACTATGAATTTAATTCTCCCAAAGAGAAAGAACTGTACGTTGAGTTATAAATTTTTGTTCATGTGAAAGCTTCAAACAGCTTTTCAAAAAACAAAAACAACAACAAAAAAAAAAAACACATCTGAGTGTTGGGTGGACTTGATATCATCTCGAGATAAAAGATTAAACATGACTGATCTTTGCAAGAGTTAAACCCACTTGGGGTATTGTTTTGTGTGTATCACTTTCAATACATTTTTTTTTCTTAACAGAGCTACAGTTGAGAATCGTACCCCGAAACAATTGGCAGCATGATCAGAGTAGGAAGTCTGGCACCAATGTCTCTTTCCCTTTCCCTCCCTGCCCCCCCAAAGGCAAGAGGGTTCACTAAGTTCATACATACGTACAGACGTAAAAAAAACAATTTCCACAGGAGAATCTATGAACACAAACCGATGAGAGAACTCCCAAAATCTTCCCCAGACTATATAACTCGATTTTATGACTATGATGTGTGTATGTATTACTTGTCTGATAAGAACGAAGAAAATCCACAAACATATGCTGTCTGGGTGTGAACTCTTCAACTCTCGTAAAGAACAGGGCTGGCAATTATTGTCGGCGGATAACTGAGTTGGTGTGATGTAGTATGCGCAAAAAGCAGACAGACACATTTACCAACGTCGGTCATTGATGTGGGTTAGAAAGATCCATTTTCTTGCGCCGGTGGATTAAACAGTGAGAGGCATAGGAATTCACTTATGACTATCGAATGGATGGGTAAAAGATAGTGGACTCATACGGTCGTCTTCCGACCTATCACTTCTCTCCCATTAACAGTGTTCATTCCGGTCGAAGAGGGACATTTGCCTGTCTAGCAGTAACAGGATAACCATGTGTGTAAATGCTTTGGGTACAACCCAGTTTAATCCCAGAAACGCTCTACCTAAACGAGATGTGTGGGGTTTTTCCCAGAGCCATCATGAAACACATTTGATGTCCAGCTTCTTTTTGATCGAATATCAATATTAATTTTTCATACACTAGACACACCGATTAAACAACGGAAAGAAGAAAAGGCATATTTCTGACTCTTTTTCCTGGATTCTCCTGGTTCATCATGTATTGATATGCCCGCTTAAAATAGTGAACGACACATCTGCGCTAATAACGCAGCAAACTAATTCTACATGACTAGAAACTGCTGTTAAGAAAAATCCCTGAATTTATGGCAGCAGCACATTGACATTGCCATCTTTTTTTTGCTATTTGGGGAGTGAATGGAATGGGACAAGGTAGGGAAAACGGGCCTCGGAATAAGCTGCCGGTGTTGGAAGGGAGGCGAATCGTGAGTGGAGGCGGGCGAGGAGTGGGGATTTGGACTTGATTTACTATGACACAAGCGCGGCATTGCTCGATCTGTCCTTCATTTTCCCCCCACAACAGCGTCCATTCTATCGGCACCATGTTTACCTTGACAAAGTGCGTCTGTAGATGTTAATGATGATACTGATCTTATTTCTTTTTTTTTGTCAGGTGCGAGCCTTCTATTCATTCTTCTCTTTTTCATGTTTTTAGTGTGCTTTTTGGAGGTATAATTCTGTATCCCTCTATCATTTTTCTGATAATTATCTTTATATCTACTTTGTTATTTCTTTCTTCCTGTTACAAATTTGTGGTTTATTTTCTCTGTCTCACCAGAAGATAGAAGAATACCATTTATGCACTAGTTAGGTATTACAACCTTCTTTCCTAATTTATCAAGCTTTTGAGTCTCGAGTCTCTCAACCCACTCTTCCAAGCATCACCATTAGGGGTGGATCATGGGATGAACGTGGGTGTAAGGCAGCCGAAGGAGAGGGCTAGTGGGTAGGTGGTGGACACGCATCATACAGACACTTGAGAGCAATGGGACAGAACATCGCTGAAGTTGAGAGAAAACGGGGGCCCAGGAAGGGGATAATACATGTAATGACAATGTGAATGGCTGTGGTGTTTGGATTATACGTGTAATCAGAATGTGAATGGCTGCGCTGCGGTGTTGGATTATACGTGTAATCAGAATGTGAATGGCTGCGGTGTTTGATTATACGTGTAATCAGAATGTGAGTGGCTGCGGTGTTTGGATTAAACATGTAATGAGAATGTGAATGGCTGTGGTGTTTGAATTATACATGTAGTGAGAATGTGAATGGCTGTGGTGTTTGGATTATACATGTCATCAGAATGTGAACGGCTGTGGTGTCTGGATTATACATGTCATCAGAATGTGAATGGCTGTGGTGTTTGCGTCCACTGCTTTTTTCAGGCAAGTGCCATGAAAATTACTGACCTTTGAAAAAAAACCGATGTGTTTTCTTTGCTGTCTCTTTGATCCTTGAAAACAAAAGGGTTCGTGTTGATGGAAGTAACACAGACTCACCTGTCCTTTTCTTCTGCTAGGAGCACAGGCCTTTGTGGAGATGTACAGTGGAACGATGAGGGAATGAAGAGGGGACGGGAGGGGCGGGCGGAGGAAGGAAGGCTGGCAGCGCTTCAAGATGCGTTTATGTGCACTCGACTTGAAGCGTGCATTTTGCGAGTTGGCGTAATCATCCCTGGGGTGTAGCGTCCCTCGAGTGTTCATGTTGTTGGGAAAAAAAATCAAATGGAATCCTTTTTTTATCGTGCTAAGGTATTTTCTTCCTAAAGGTATAGAAATTGTTACTTAGTTAATTTGTGTCACAACTAGTAGCGAAAGTCAAGTGCGTGCATGGAAGAATTGTTTAGAAAAGGTATAGTTGTGTATTTTTGCTTCGGTAATTGAAGTGTTTATGGTAAAGATAGTTTTTATAGCGAACGCATGAAGCACTACGGTAACGCTGAGAACGTACGCTGTGAACTGTACGATGGTGTTTTTAAGGCTACGGTTTATATCGCTTTATATACCGGACTGTGTGGGATTGGGAGGGGTCATTCTTAATTGTTTGAGTCACCACAATCTGGAAATTTTTCTGCCAGTAACACCCCCCCCCCCTCTGTCTGTCTGTCTGTCTGTCTGTCTGTCTGTCTGTCTGTCTGTCTCTCTCTCTCTCTCTCTCTCTCTCTCTCTCTCTCTCTCTCTCTCCTTCCTCTAATCCCCCCCCCCGCCCCATCCCCACGATCTCCCACCCCTTCCGTCTGTGTTTACTCTTGTACATTAGGTTTGTTGCATTTGGTATTATTATATTTCAGAATTTGTATCTTTTTCTTTCTTTTCTTTTGGCCCTCTGAAATAAAATTCTGCGTTCATTCTCTCTCTATCCTTACTCCACTACCCTCTGAAAATAAAAATTCGTTCGTTCATTCTCTCTCTCTCCTCTCTCTCTCTCTCTCTCTCTCTCTCTCTCTCTCTCTCTCTCTCTCTCTCTGTGTCTCTCTCTCTCTCTCTCTCTCTCTCTCTCTCTCTCTCCTTCCTCTAATCCCCCCCCCCTCCCACCCCATCCCCCACCCCTACTGTCTGTGTTCACTCTTGTACATTAGGTTTGTTGCATTTGGTATTTATATTATATTTCAGAATTTGTATCTTTTTCTTTCTTTTCTTTTGGCCCCAGAGGGCTGGATGTAAAAAAAAAAAAAAAGCAGTTATCCTTACTCCACTACCCTCTGAAAATAAAAATTCGTTTTTCTCTCTCTCTCTCTCTCTCTCTCTCTCTCTCTCTCTCTCTGACTACAACAGGAAGACATAACTGAAGTTGACAAGTTTGTTTACCTCGGCAGTGTGTCAGCAAAGATAGAGGTACAGATGAGGATATCAAGAGCCGCATCAATAAAGCCAGGCACACCTTTACTACGTACGCTACGGCCTATCTGGAATTCCTCTGCCCTCCCACTCCACAAGAAGATCAGATTCTTCAACTCAAATGTGAAATCTGTTCTTCTATATGGTTCTGAAACGTGGCGAACGACAAAGACGAACACCCACAAACTCCAAACATTTATCAACAGATGTCTGCGAAACATTTTGAACATCAGATGGCCAGATGTTATTGCCAACACAGAACTGTGGAAGAAGACCAAGCAAGTTCCAATAGAATTAGAAAACGGAAGTGGGAATGGATTGGCCACACTCTCAGAAAGTCTCCATCCAACATCACAAGACAAGCCCTTGAATGGAACTCTCAGGGCAAGAGAAAAGTGGGAAGACCAAGGCAGACATGGCGAAGGAGTACCGACGCAGAAGTGAAGGCCGCCGGAATGACGTGGGCCGAGCTGAAGAGGATTTTCCGAAATCGTGTCCGCTGGAAAGAGTGTGGTTGCGGCCCTATGTTCCCCAGGGAATTCAGAGGACTAAGTCAAGTAAGTCAGTTCTCTCTCTCTCTCTGTGAATCAGCACATTCATTCGTTTTTAAGTTCCTGGGCGTTGACAGGATAGTACTTAATGATCTCATTTACGGTGAAAGCCAAAAGCTTTCCCTATAACCCCCCCGCACCCCCTCTCTCTCCCTATCTATCTATATATATATATATATAAAATTATAAAACAAAACTTGCTCTTATGTCTTAGAGTGTGAAGAATATGGGGAGATAAGCATTCAAACCTGCAGTGGCAATTAATTTTGCCTAACTAACAGTATGTGCTTGAGAGGGTGAGTGGAGAATAATGAATGTTTCTCAAATGAGTATTCAGCAAGCTTATAGTCTCCAAGGAGAAAATACTCTCCAATGAGGAGGAAATTCACTAACATATAACTTCTGGTCAGATACCGATATTTCGCTTATGGTCAGATACCGATATTTCGAAATCTGATTGTTTCTCCTCAGTGACCGTGGAAAGTGGTAACTTAACCCTCTGCATTTTTTGATTTTAAGAAGAATGCTATCCCAGAATAAGGCTGGTGTGCAATACCGTAGTATGTTTGTTGAGTTTTCAAAAAACCAACCAAAGGTGCCACCTAAGAAGCAAAAAAATCAAGAAAGAGCAAAACAAGCTACATTTTCTAGTGAAAAGTAGAAAATATAAGAAGATAACCTCTTAAGACACAAGTGCTGAGGGCCAGTTCTTGGAATGAATCCACAAGGGACTAAATTATAATTGACTAATAAATTCCAAGAATAAGTAACCGAGCACCATTCCAGCAACTTACAGAGCAGCTTGGTGTTGCAATGACTGCAAGAAATATTCAATTATAAAACAAAACCTGCTCTTATGTCTTAGAGTGAAGAAATATGGGGACATAAGCATTCATATCTGCAGTGGCAGTTAATTTTGCCTAACTAACAGTATGTGCTTGAGAGGGTGAGTGGGGAATAATAAATGCTTCTCAAATGAGTCTTCAGCAAGCTTATAGTCTCCAAGGAGGAGACACTCTCCAATGGGGAGAAAACTCACTAACATATAACTCCTGGTCAGATACCGATATTTCGAAACCTATTTATAAGGAGTCATAAGTCCCAGGCCACTGCTTTTCCAAACTCCAAACATTTATTTATTTGTGAATTTTCACTCAACTTAGGTTTCTGCGGTTCAATGTGTTCGCTACTGGCTGAAACTGCTACAACTGGAAGGCAGTAGAATGACTCGCCTGTAACATTCTATACGACGTAGGTGCTAGGGGCAAGAACAGCTGGGTAACTAAAGTACGTATGAATTTTGTTTCAATATGGGCTTGGTTTTTGCATGGTTTAAACAAAGGGTTGGAAAAAAAAAGTACATGCATTTATATGCCTTTTTTTGTCAATGTTTGATTGATTGTCGATGGCAAAAGTGATGGGATCTCACTAAAAATAGCGGAGGTTTGAACTTAACGAGAGTTATTGTAATTTTTATGATCTGAAACCTTACTTATCTCTGTTATAGATAGACATTTTAAGGTTTGTTACAACAAAATTTAGGCTTGACGTATTGGAAATAGCTGTTCATCACACTATGCTGCTGGTAATTCTGTGTTATGACCTCTGTGCAAAGAATCACGGGAGAATGAACGACATTTTGTTCTTTGTTGCCTGCTTTCGTGAATGTTGGAGTTAAATTTGTTAGGCATAAATGTTACAGGCAAACAACTTTATCTAAATTGGTATTGTTGATGTCGTCAACCTCTGCTCAGGATGTTAGAACGTTTTTTTTCTTTCTTTCTTTCTTTCTTTTTTTTTTTTTCCAAGGCATTTAAAGTTAGAGAAATAGCTGTTTCATTATCAGACCGAGATATTTATATTACTTTTATTTGTTTGTAATGCGAATTAGATGCAAGCTTTTGTGTTTTGTTTTTGCATCGCTGGTTTTGTGCATAACGCGCACCCCCCCTCCCCTTTCACATGGAGGCAAGGTCTATGAATGAATAAAACATCCGACCCCCCCCCCCCCTCTCTCTCTCTCTCTCTCTCTCTCTCTCTCCCCTGTTGTTCACTGTTGTTTTTTTTGTCCTCTTGTTCCGAGCAAATAAACGTCATCGTCTTTGTTGTGATCAGGCGAACAGGTATTGGGACTGTAAAAACTGTTTTAAAAACGTTGTTAACCTGCGTCTGTCAGTATAGCCTGCGTTAGGTGTTTTGTGTCAGCGTTATGTTAACGGTAATTTATATACTGTTTCGGGAGACAGAGGGGG
>JADBJO010005834.1:105000-107500 GCA_016801955.1 Conus betulinus
AATCTGTAATAATTCCAGTTTTTTGTTTTACATTCAAGAAATCTGTCTGAAGCTGTTCATTTTGGGGGTCATCTATTATTCTTTTCTCTGTTTGCTGAAGGCGACTCTGTAGTTTGCAGAAGTTCGTTTTTTTTCTTCTTACAAGACAAATTTTACCAACCAAATTCAATGCACAAGTTCCGTATTTCTAATTTACATAACTCCCATTTCTCTACACTGTTAACATGATCATTCTCTAACCAGAAGGAATCTAACATATTGTTCATTTTCTGTACAAACTCTTCATTCCTCAATAACTATTGTTGAAGCGCCAGTAACCAGGACCACGGATAAAATTTCCTTCATTGATATCCAGTACAATTGCCTTGTGATCCGAAGTTAGGAGAAAGTACATGTGTTGACATGATACACATGAACTCAGAATACTTTCGGAAGCAAGGCAGTAGTCTAAACGGCGTGCAACAAATGGCTTATATCGACACCAGGTGTAGTCTTTTGTCAATGAGTGGTGATTTCTCCATACATCTGTTAAACTTAAACTGTCGATTGTCTCATTTAATACTTTAACTTCTCTGATATCATGTGGTCTACCAGATAAAATATCAAGTTCATTGTGTTCAGACCACAATTTAAATCTCCTAGGATAATGAGATCTTCTTCGTTAAATTCACTAAAAATGTCATTCATGCTTTGAAAAAAGAAAGCTTATCATTTGGTTCATTAGGCGCATACACATTTGCTATTACAATATTGCGTTCAAGGTATGCAACAGAGACAACAAGCATTTTTTTTTGTGACCTTTTTATTTTACTTCACCATGAAAATTTCTTGAAATTAAAATCACTTCCCCCCCGACTTCGCGTTGTATCTTCATTATAAAAGATATTACCACCCCCATTCTTTGTTCCATGTTTCAATTTCATTTTTTGTTACATGAGATTCTTGTAAACAAATAATATCCATCTTTTCTTTTTTTTAAAGAAATTAAACACCGATCTTCTTTTCATTTTGTTTCGTAACCCTCTTACATTCAAAGAGGTAATACGTATATTTTCCATCGTAACATTTTTTGTTTTCTTTCAATTTCCTTTTGTACCCTTGTTTCATGGGCATCCATAAAACAAAATTAACATGTATCATGATATATCACCATTATTATCAATGACACATTTCAATCAGTATTCAAACTCACAGTCCCGTTGGACAATAGCCAATCCGTCGTCAAAAGGTCGATGGATACACAGCGACTACTGCCACCGTTCAACCGTCGCCCTCTCAGAGTCGGAACGCACAGGGCTGACTGACCTGACTCCTCTCGTCTGGGCACCTTTCCCGTCCCCTCCCTCGGGCTGTGTCGCTCTCTGGAACGGCCACGCGGGGGGGGTGTTTGACCGTACACGACGACCCTGTTCGAGAGAAGACAGGAGGGTAGACTGGCGGGTTGATGATCGGCTCCTGTCAACACGCTTAGCAGGCTATGTACCATCGTTTGTGGCTTTTTTTGTTTGCTGTCTGTCTTTACTTTGCTTTTGATCTGTGTCGGTTGGGTCATTGTTTTGTTTGTCAGTGCAACTGTCAGTGAGTTGGCATGACTGGTCACCCCGTTTATGACCAGTCTGTTTACATTCTCTGCAAACTACATCATTCTTGCACCCTGACACATGATGACCAGACGAAAACAGCGAGAACAAACAACTGTCTCTCTGCAGAGACTTTTGTTCTCTGTGATAAATTTTTGCTGAAAAAATATTTTTATTTTCATGATTTTTTTTCAAGTGGAGACTGGGGGACGGTAAGAAACAGAAATCTTCGCCCGTTAAAAATCTTGTTAACTTATTGTCTTTGTCTCTGGCTCGCTCCATTTTTATCTGCGAACGCAGTTCACAGCCAGCCTGCGCAAGGGCATGTTCATCTCAGAGTCTGCAACTGAGATAGGGAGGTCATCTATCCACACTTTTGTGGTTGGTTTTTTTCCTCACCTGTATCTCGCAGAATGTAAGGGTTGGTGTTGGATACCTGGAGTGTGGTGTCGCGTACAACCAGACCTTTCACCACAAGTTCCGTACGGGCCCCCTTGGTTGCTGGATAAATACGCCACAGGCCTGTGATGTTTTGGGCTTGAGGATGGAACCCTGTCCCGCCACTCCTTTCGGCAGCCAAACATACCTCCAGTACCGAAGGCCGATCGTCGACGTTGTCCGGGATGCCTTTCTGTTTCAAAAAGACTGGGTTTACGGTAGAAAAAGTCGCCATGATTTTTGTAACAGAACGATAAAGAAACGGTTGAAAGCGCTGTGACTGACGAGAAAAGGCCCGTGCGAAGAACTCGCTTCAAACTCAGATTCGGTCCGAGCAGAGAGCGACTGCTTCGTGTCCGCACGCGACGAGCGTCACTTACCGAATCGTCTATTTTTCTGTTTGTCTGTCTGTCTGACTATTTGTTTGTCCATTTGTCTGTCTGTCTGTCTGTCTGTCTGTTTGTCTGTTTGTCTGTCAGTGT
>JADBJO010005834.1:115000-121775 GCA_016801955.1 Conus betulinus
CTATACTGGACGGCGATGCCGGAGTCTCTGTTGTAAAAGTTCCCTCACAAAGGACAGTGTTGTGTGCAACAAAACAGGGCTGGCTGGTTTCCTGTTAAAAGTCGATGAGTCTGCCACGAGTCTGCCTTAAAAAATTGTTAACGCCAATCTTGTGCGGAATTTGAGGAGATCAATGTTCCGTTCTTTGTTTTCATTGTTCTAAATGTAGTTTATCCTGCCTGAAGAAGACCTAAGATGTCAAAACGCGCCGTGTTTTGTTTTGTAATTTGTTTGTCCATGTTACTTTTAAAATCCTTTAAAGATTTTTACCATTGATTAACAAATTATTAAAAACAATTGTGGCTCTTTTTCTGTCTTGCCCTGCCCATTTTAAATGTGGCGTCATTCTCTGTCGAATGTCTCTTACCCATTTGGAAGAGTCCTCCTCAATGAATCCATTTGAACCTTTAAGTTTCCCTTCAGCGTTTAGAATCTGTACCTTCTGGCTGTAAAAAGCACATTTGAACCTTTAAGTTTCCCTTCAGCGTTTAGAATCTGCACCTTCTGGCTGTAAAAAGCACATCGGGCAATCACTGGGAGTGAGGTCGGGAACTGTGGACGTCTTTCTTCGTGACTTTTTTCTTTTCTTTCAATGTTAATTTCCAGAACAAACGTTCAAGACATTTGAAGGCTGTCATGTTTGTTCCTTTAAACTGGCGAGGATATAGGGCACCGAATATCAACACACACACACACACACACACACACACACACACACACACACACACACACACACACACACACACACATGTTCGTGTTTTTTTTCTGGCTGTACCCATACCACTAAAAAGAATCAGTAAATGAATAAAGAGGGGGGCGACACTCAGAAACTGACTCAAAGTGCATTACGCCTAAGTATGTTTTGTGTTTTTACATTATTTTACTGCATATTGCACATATGTAACAAAGAAATAAGTTCAGTTCTGAACGGAAACTGAAGAAAGAAATAACTTTTGCAACATTTATAACCAAACTAAAACTGGAGAATTAAAACGAAACACCGAGCCAACCAACCAAAGCAATAAATAAGAATCAACTAGATAACACTTGGCGAATACAAAGATTTCGTCTGGTACAAACTGAAGCAACAACACCCTGACAATGGTGTTTGTGTTTTAGTGCCCAGTTAGCTCAGTGGGTAGAGCATGGCAGCGCTCTAATGGTGAGCTTTACGTCCTCCAGCCTGCACACACAGGACAGTGAGGACACTGGCCTGCTGGGACTTTTAGCCAACCAACGTTCTGGTAGCGTCTTTGTTTCGACCAATCAAACGCACGCAGGCCACCCGGGTCTTGTACGGCAGGCACCCCTACCCCTCCACTGACCCCCTCCCTCATTGCCTTTAGACAAGAAGGAAGGAAGGAAGGAAGGGAGGAGCGAATATGTGAATGAGAGAAGAAATAAAGCAGGAATGAAGGAAGTGTGTGTCTAGGTGTGTGTGTGTGTGTCCGTTTCTTGGCGCGTGGTGTGTGTGTGTGTGTGTGTGTGTGTGTGTGCGTGTGTGTGTGTGTGTGTGTGTGTGTGTGTGTGTGTGTGTGTCAGCATGCGCATGTGTATGTATGTGTATGTTGTGCGTGCACATGTGTGTGTGTGTGTGTGTGTGTGTGTGCGTGTGTGTGTGTGTGTGTGTGTGTGTGTTGGGGGGAGGAGAAGAGCAGAAAATCATATATGACTGATACCTAAAATATTATTACACACACACGCGCGCGTGCGCGCGCGCACACACACACACACACACACACACACTCACAAACACATTTTTGCTTTTGCTTGGTAGATTGTGGGCTCTTCTTCTTCAGAACATCTTATCATCAACAGGAAACCAAAGACAAAGACTCATCAGAAACGAGACTGAACCATACCTGTGTGGGCCCTGGAAAGGGCCTGTTTGGGGAGGGGGGGGGGGGGGGGGGGGGCACTGAGATGCGCGAAATAAACGACCAATGGTGTTCACGCTATGAGACAGTAAGCCTCCCAGCGACACAGTCCACTATATAAGGGCCTGCAGTCCCCTGATTTCTCATTGCTCTGTCCACTCACGAAATGAAGCGTTCTTCGGTATCAGCGCCACAACAGGACCTGGCAGCCAAGAGACCCAGGCTGGTAGATCCAGCAGCCTCTCGGCTAACACACAGGCTGCTGCCGTACCTCACGGACCTGCAGGAGGCGCCCCAGGCTGTTTGCAGTCTGTCCCCAGAGATATACTGGATTTGGCCAAGGCAATCGTGAGGAATGACGATCGCACTCGCCAAGCCAAAGCCGGGGAGAGACTGGAACGCTCCTGATTTCTTTTCCATCAGGCCCTTTTCAGGGCCACCTTAAAGTTCACAGTGAGGTGCACATCTCGTTGCAAAGTTCTGACATAGGGCTTGTATGAGAACTATACTTGGAACAAAATTTACGCACGCACGCACACACACACACACACACACACACACACATGCACACACACACACACACACACACACGCACATGCACATACACACACACCACACACACACACACACACACACGCACATGCACATACACACACACACACACACACACACACACACACACATGTCCACACAGACGCATACATCACTGATCATCGGCTATGGATGTTGTCTATACCTTCAAACGCCAGGGCCGCACACTGTGTGGCTTGGTGGTTAGATGCTTCGCCTTCACCAGTCCTTCTACCAGTCTCTCCACAAAAGGAAGAAAAACAAGGCTGCTGTGTGTCAAGAAGTCACGTTTGATTGAAGGCTGGCTGTGTGTGTGTGTGTGTGTGTGTGTGTGTGTGTGTGTGTGTGTGTACATGTGTGTGTGTGTGTGTGTGTGTGTGTGTGTGTGTGTGTGCATGTGTGTGCGTGAACGGCTGCCTGGCTGTACCCATACCACTTTTAATATCAATGAATGAAACAATAAATAAATAAATAAGAGGGCGACACTCACAGGCTGACACCTTGATATGCTGGTTTTTTTGTTGTTTTGTTTTGTTTGTTTGGTTGGTTGGTTGGTTGGTTGTTTTTACATTGTTATACAGCATATAGTACATATGTAACTGAGAACTCTTTAGCGACATTCATAACCAAACTAAAACTGGTGCATTAAAACAAACACAGAGCCAACCAACCAAAGCAATAAATGAAAATCACACTAAATAACACTTAGCCAACAGATAGATTTTGTCTGGAACAAACTGAAACAACGATACCCTGACATGGTGTTTGTGTTTCAGAGCCCAGTTAGCTCAGTGGGTAGAGCATGGCAGCGCTCTAATGGTGAGCTTTACGTCCTCCAGCCTGCACACACAGGGCAGTGAGGACACTGGCCTGCTCGGACTTTTAGCCAACCAACGTTCTGGTAGCGTCTTTGTTTCGACCAATCAAACGCACGCAGGCCACCCGCGTCTTGTACGGCGGCAGGCACCCCCTACCCCTCCACGACACCCACTCCCTCTTCCTCATCCCCTCTTGACAAGAATGGATGGAAGGAAGAGAGGAAGGAAAAAAATGAGTGATGAACTATGTGAATTAACGAATGAATAAATGAATGAATGAAAAAAGGAAGTGTGTATCGTGGTGTAAGTGTATGGGGTGCTCTGTGTGTGTGTGTGTGTGTGTGTGTGTGTGTGTGTGTGTGTGTGTGTGTGTGTGTGTGTGTGATTTGTTCGAAATTGGGTTTCTCCACTAGCGATAGAGTTCTTACGCCTTGAAACCTTGTTTCTCGTCTCGTGTACCTAGTGTATACACTTCAAAACATTATATACAAATCAAATCAATAAATGGAAATAAGTAAACGAAGAAAGAGACATCTCAAATGTTCATGTGCAAAATCAGGATATCAACCTTTTAACTACAATTACAGACGACATAGAATTACGTTATGTTCATTCAGACTGGAAACCACGCACACTTACATTTTCTTTGACAATAAATCATCAGAGAATGACGCTAAGAAACTAACGATCCTGGGAGCGAAGGAACAGCAAAGAATCTAACGGTTAAATAACTGACCAGCCCAAAACCAACCAACAACGACATGCACGGAAACAAGAAAAACAGAAAAAAAAATGATGCCTTCATCAGCGAGGCTCCTTGACCAGGATGGGCTCCTTGACTGGGATGGGGGGGAGGGGGGGAGAAACAGGGGGGGAGCAGGAGGGGACAGTGGGGGATTAGGGGAGAGGGTGGTGATCTGTTGCTGACGTAACGCGCATCCACACTGGTCCACCGAGAGAGAGAGAGAGAGAGAGTGTGTGTGTGTGTGTGTGTGTGTGCGTGCACGCGCGTGTGTATATATGTATGTATGTATATGTGTTTAAGTACCTGCGTGCATTTGTATACACGTTCATGTATGTGTGTGAGTGTGTGTGTGAGTGTGTGTGTGTGTGTGTGTGTGTGTGTGTGTGTGTGTGCGCGCGCGCGCGCGCGTGTGTGTGTGTGTGTGCTTATGTGTGTGTGTGTGTGTGTGCGCGCGCGCGTGTGAGTATGTGTGTTTTCTGTGTTTTTTATGTGCATGTGAGTGTGCGCGCGTGCGCGCGCGCGCGCGCGCGCGTGTGTGTATGTCTGTGTGTGTGTGTGTGTGTGTGTGTGGAGGAGTAGATCATTTCTGCGAATAAGTATTAAAAAATAGCAACGAGACAGAGCCAGCTCACTGTGGAAAAATAGGGTGGCCCTGAGAAGGGCCTGGGGAATGAAAAGCTGGAGGCCAGCTCACACCAGCCTGACTCTGTGCAAGAGGGCATGTGCTCCCGCCGGTGGCAGATTCCACTCAATGGCCAGCCTCAGTTTAAAGGCTGGTCATTCAGGAACCGCATTCTCTCTTCTCGGTCCTCTGGAATCTGGCCATCGAGCTCTTCAAGAGTTGGCTGCTCCCAGTCCACTTGAGGCGTCGGAGAAAGAGAGGGAGGTGAGGGAGATGTGGCTCCATCCTGGTTGCTGGAGGAGTGTGGGAGGCTGCAGCATCCACAGCAACAGCAGCAGTGTTTCTTTCTGCCACTGCCATTCTGCCGCTTTCTTCTCAGACGTTTCAACTTCCTTCCTGAACGTCTGTCTTCAGAAGCTTTCTCCATCATTCTTCCTCTGCGCGTGAGAAGATCTGTGAATCCACTGGGCGAGAGCTGGCTTTATATACAGCTGAGACATCAGGCTGGGCTTAGCGGTCACGAGGAAAGGACAACAGCTCATTAGTGTCAACGGCGGTATTGACTTTCACTTGTAAACAAACGTTATCGTGTCAACGGACAAGTGGTCGGGCTGGCAGGGGATGTAACCCACACACAATAGAGAGAAGACATCGTGGGCAATCAGCTGAACCCCTTCACGTTCCTCCCGAGCCTGTCCTGCACGGTGTACGGTCATGTTGACCCGCCAACACATCTGCCCCGGACAGTTTGCCTTGGATATTTCGGATGCGTTTATTGGCAAATTAAAACTGAAGTATGTAAATAAAGACTCTTGGGCCTAGGCCCTCCCAGCCATGTATATCAATGGACAGATCACAGTCAGAATAACAGCTAAAATGCATTAAGAACTGAAAATGCATGAAGACTATTTGTGGTAAAAAGAGAGAGTTTGAGAGAAGCTAAGGTATCTTTTTTTCAACTAACATGTGTATACAGATGTTCATATACCATTCCCTCTAAAAACGCCTCTCTCTCTCTCTCTCTCTCTCTCTCTCTCTCTCTCTCTCTCTCTCTCTCTCTCTCTCACACACACACACACACACACACACACACACACACACACACACACACACACACACACATACACATACATTGTGTGTGCGTGTGTGTGTATTTGGGAGAAAGAGTGTGAGAGAGAGAGAGAGAGAGAGAGAGAGAAGAGAGAGAGAGAGAGAGAGTGTGTGTGTGTGTGTGTGTGTGTGTGTGTGTGTGTGTGTGTGTGTGTGTGTGTGTGTGTGTGTGTGTGTGTGTGTGTGTGTGTGTGTGTGTGTGTGACCTTACTTCACTTTTTCCCGTCCCCCCCCACTCCGGGTTCACCCCTTACCCTGCCCTGGACCCATCATCTGATTGATAGGAGAGAGTCCGTTCATCCTGGTCAATAAGAGCAATAGCCCTTCCAATCAAGGACAGTGTCACTTTGCTCATTCATTTGCTCATTAAACAAATCAGCATTTTCATCTTGCCACTGGAACGTTTTAATTATATTTGTGTGTGTGTGTGTGTGTGTGTGTGTGTGTGTGTGTGTGTGTGTGTGTGTGTGTGTGTGTGTGTTGTTCTATGTCTTGCTTTTCTTGTTACGAAGAGAACCACTGCTAAATCATAAAGGTAAACGGTCATCATCAATTCGTTCCGCTACATAAAGTTTACCAGACAGATGGATGATAGCAAACAAATTACAGGATGCTAGTCATTCACACTGCTTTCAGTCTCTGATAGGTATGTAAAATGTCAGTCACCATTACGTACACTGTGTAACATATATAGACCCAGTGATGTACACATATCTAAAAATGACTTATCACCATCTGTTTAAGCATTTATCTTCGGAACATATATTACACATCTCTGGTCCGCAATTTGATCAAAAATCATCGACAATTTCATGCGCATTCCAATATTGTGGAATGTCAGATGTTCTGCTGTTCAAATCTCCAGATTAAAGTTAAAAACGCTTCAGACAGAGCTAGTAAAGCATCAGCAGTACAGGCTTCTAGTGTGTGGGTTGTGTGTGATTGAGAAGAGAGAGAGAAGGAGGAGCGAAGAGAGAGAAAGCGAGAGAGTTTG
>JADBJO010005834.1:122496-124996 GCA_016801955.1 Conus betulinus
ATACTGGGTGGCCCTGAAAAGGGCCTGAAAAGAGGAAAGGCAGTGCCGGGAGCTGTCTTCGGATCAGCACTGGCGGGAGCGTTTTCTTTCCCAAACCCTGCACATGCGTAGGAGTATGCTCCCTGCATGATTCTGGCCAGCAGCTGATGTTCTGGACTGAGGCCTTGACTGATGTGGCCAGTCTCCTTCTGCAGATGCTGTCTTTGTTGCTTCGTATCAGAGGCCGCTGGATCCATCAGCCTGGGTCGCTTGGATGGCAGCTCCTCCTGTGGCGCCGATTCTGCCCAACGCTTGCTGTTCATCTTGACGGTGAAAAAAAGATCAGTGGAATTGGCAGGTGACCCAAACCCACTATATAGCGGACGGATGTCGCTGGGAAGGTTGTCATCTCACGGCGTGAACGCCATTGGTCGTTTGCTTCGCGCAACACAGTGCCGTCAGACTATGACGTCATTCTCGCTCAGCGCTGCGAGTCTGTTGAGCCCCCCCCCCCCCCCCCCACCCCCCCCCCCCCCCCCCCCCCCCCCCCCCCCCCCCCCCACTTAATTTGGCAGCGTTTGAACCACGATTCAAGTTAATACAATTTGTTTTCTATTATCCATCTCTAGAGCATAGTCACATCACTAAGATGGTCGTCTTCCTTTGTGGGGAGGGGATGGAGGTGGGGGGTGGGCTTTCCGACGGAGGCAAGAGTTTTAAAAGGTCTACTTACACAAAACTTAAAGTTACATTATGCCTGTCATTCCTCTTTACGTCCCCCACCCCCCCCCCCCCTCTCCTCTCTCTCTCTCTCTCTCTCTCTCTCTCTCTCTCTCTCTCTCTCTCTCTCTCTCTCTCTCTTCTCTCTTTCTGTCTTCTCCACACACACACACACACACACACACACACACACACACACACACACACACACACACACACACACACACACACACACACACACACACACACGCACGCACGCACGCACGCACGCACGCACGCACGCACGCACGCACACGCCGTACGCACGCACGCACGCACGCACGCACACACACACACACACACACACACACACACACACACACACACACATACACACACACACACAAGCGCATGCGTACAAAAACGCACGATCATTCTTAGATAGTGAAAAACAATTAGTAAGGGAAGTAATCAGTAAAACGGAAAATAGTAAACCAGGTGGTCAGGAGTGCAGGGGGAGGGGGGGGGGGGAGGGAGTCATAAAAGTGTCACCTGCTGTTACCACTAACCCACAGACCCTGTCCACAGAGTCCTCGCACCGTTTCCCTTTTTCTTTTCCTCCCAGGGATAGATTTCCACACGGACTAAACATTTTGTAACAGAATTCACCCCTAACCAAATTCATTGCAGGAAGCTTTGAGATTTTATAGAATACTTTATCAATCCTAAAACAGAAATTCACTTCCACCTGACATGAAAATAACAATAGTAAACAATTATAGATGTTTACAGTCATCTTTTAAAAATATAGATACAGGGCATGAGTAATAATACAAATGCCAAAAGACACAATGTGTGGTATGATCATACCAGAATATGATTGGAAAAGATTACAACTTTTCATCAAGTGACTTGCTAAGACTGATATGCCTGTTTACGAATTCACACCAATTCTCTGTCTCTGTCTCTCTCTCTCTCTCTCTCTCTCTCTCTCTCTCTCTCTCTCTCTCTCTCTCTCTCTCTCTCTCTCTCTCTCTCTCTCTCTCTCTCTCTCTCTTCCATGAAATGATATGCCAGACACAATGAAAAATAGTCGTATTCCGCCATCGAAAATGTACAGCGCAGTACTTCACAAAAAACAAAAAAATCTGAACATAACAAAAATGTAGTCCTAAGATTTACAGGTATAAATCTGACTCAAACCTTGTTCAACGAATAATGCCTCAGCAACGGACAAAATTAGGTAAACGAAGAAAAAGACCTACATTTAGAGAAGGATAAGTTACCACATCTATATTAAAAGAAAAAAAAGTTTCATCAAAATTCTAATATTTGCTCCTTATGAGATGTGAAAGACATATAAGTTAAGCGCTGATATATATTTGAAGGGTAGTTTTGCATATCAAAGTGTTTGAAAAGATACTCTTGGGGGCGTTTTAGAGGGAATGGAATATGAACATCTGTATACACATGTCAGTTGAAAAAAAAAAAAACTACTCTTGTTTCACTCAAACTCTCTCCTTATACCACAAATTGTCTTCATGCATTTTCAGTCCTTAATGTTTCTTACCTGTCATTCTGACTGTGATCTGTCCATTAATGTACATAACTGGGGAGGCTTATGCCCAAAAGTCTTAATTAACGTACTTGAGTCTTAATGTGCCGATAAATGCATCTGAAATATCCGAGGCAAAATGTCCGGGGCAGATGTATCGGCGGGTCAAAATGCCTGTACACCGTGCAGGACAGGGTCAGGAGGAAGGTGAAGCAGGTTCAGCTGGTGGCCAACGATGTCTTCTCTCTGTTTGTGTGTGGGTTACAT
>JADBJO010005834.1:142496-150406 GCA_016801955.1 Conus betulinus
CCTGAAAGGTCAGTCAAAGCCAACAGCTCAACTCAGGCGTCAGTTGGCGTCTGTCTGGGAGGCTGGGGTCTGGGCTCTGTGGAGAGTCCAGGGGGTCAGAGGAGCTCTCAGTGTTGAGCCGTGGCCTGACCTGTACCCTGACGATGGCCCTAGCAAGGGCCAGCATCTCAGGCCAGAGAGCCTCCAGCGAGTCTGGATCCTCCTGCAGCGTGCACCGCAGATACTCCACGATACAGGCCAGGACTCGTTGGGTTCCCTCTTCAACCCCCTGGGCCTCTGTCCTTCCTCCAGTTGCCATCCTTGCACTCGCCTGTGAAAGCTCAGCCTGTCGCTTTTATAGCCATCGGACACGGTCGCGGCGCGCTGAGCAGCGCGAAAAAATCGACCAATGGCATTCACGCCGTGAGACGGCAACTCTCCGAGCGACATCGGTCCACAGTGTGTGGGGAGATGGGGGGGGGAAGGGGGGGGGGGTGGGGACACTGGAGTCACCTGATTTCTTGTTACACCTTTTCTTATTACCAATCACATACACGTTCAGTATACACGTAAGTCAGTATAGGCAAACTTGGTCGCCAGCCATTCATTCTAATGAGGGATATGAATATCACTGTGGTCACCAACCATTCATTCTAATGAGGAATATTAAAATCACTTGAAACAAATATGTTTATGTTTACTCTTTGACTTCGAGTTGGAGTTGGAGTTATCACTCTCAAATCTCTCTCTCTCTCTTCTCTCTCTCTCTCTCTCTCTCTCTCTCTCTCTCTCTCTCTCTCTCTGTCTCTCTCTGTCTGTCTGTCTGTCTCTCTCTCTCTCTCTCTCTCTCTCTCTCTCTCTCTCTCTCTCTCTCTCTCTCAGACTGCAGACTATGACACTGATTGAAAGATATTTAATGCCAGCTAGTAGTGTCCACTTGAAGACTTGCAGTTGGTGCTCACTCTGATTTCTGAAGGCACCTAATTTGGCAGCCCTTGAATCATGGTTCCAGTTGAATACAGTTTGTTATCTATTATCCATCTCTAGAGCATAGTCACATCACTAAGGGTGTGTTGTCTTCCTTTGTGGGAAGGGGTGGAGGTGGGGGTGGGCTTTCCGCCTGATGCAAGAGTTTTAAAGGGTCTACTTACAGATAACTTAAAGTTACACTATGCCTGTCATTCCCCTTTTACGTTCTCCCCCCCCCCCCCCCCCCCCTCTCCCTCTCCCCTCTCACCCTCTCTTTCTGTCTTCTCCCACACCACACACACACACACCCACTCACACACACTCTCTCACGCACGCACGCACGCACGCACGCACGCACGCGCTCTTTCACACACACACACACACACACACACACACACACACACACACACACACACAAGCACATGCACACAAAAACGCACGATCATTCTTAGATAGTGAAAGACAAATAGTAAGGGGGAAGTAATCAGTAAAACGGCAAATAGTAAACCAGGTGGTCAGGAGTGCAGGGGGAACGTGGGGGGGGTTGTCATAAAAGTGCCACCTGTTTTTACTACTAACCCACAGACCCTGTCCACAGAGTCCTCGCACCGTTTCCCTTTTTCTTTTCCTCCCAGGGATACATTTCCACACGGACTAAACATTTTATAACAGAATTCACCCCTAACCAAATTCATCGCAGGAAGCTTTGAGATTTTATAGAATACTTTATCAATCCTAAAACAGAAATTCACTTACACCTGACATGAAAATAACAAAAGTAAACAATTATAGATGTTCACAGTCATCTTTAAAAAAATACAGATACAGGGGGCATGAATAATCATACAAATGCCAAAAGACACAATTTGTGGTATGATCATACCAGAATATGATTGGAAAAGATTACAACTTTTCATCAAGTGACTTGCTAAGACTGATATGCCTGCTTACGAATTCACACCATTCTCTCTCTCTCTCTCTCTCTCTCTCTCTCTCTCTCTCTCTCTCTCTCTCTCTCTCTCTCTCTTCATGAAATGATATGCCAGACACAATGAAAAATAGTCGTATTCATCGAAAACATGTACAGAAAAATGCAGTACTTCATCGAAAATGTACAGTGCAAAACAAAAAAAAAAAATCTGAACATAACAAAAATGTAGTCCTAAGATTTACAGGTATAAAACTGACTCAAATCTTGTTCATGAATAATGCCTCAGCAACGGACAAAAATTAGGTAAACGAAGAAATAGACCTACATTTAGAGAAGAATAAGCCACCATATCTATACTAAAAAAAAAAGAAACGTTTCATCGAAATTCTAATTTTTGCTCCTTATGAGATGTGAAAGACATAAGTTAAGCGCTGACATATCTGAACGGTAGTTTTCGCATATCAAAGTGTTTGAAAAGATACTTTGGGAGGCGTTTTAGAGGGAATGGTATATGAACATCTGTATACACATGTAAGTTGAAAAAAAAAAAACTACTCTTGTTTCACTCAAACTCTCTCCTTATACCACAAATTGTCTTCATGCATTTTCACTTCTTAATGTATCTTACCTGTCATTCTGACTCTGATCCGACCATTAATATACATAACTGGGAGGCTTATGCCCAAAAGTCTTAATTAACGTACTTGAGTCTTAATGTGCCGATAAATGCATCTGAAATATCCGAGGCAAAATGTCCGGGGCAGATGTATCGGCGGGTCAAAATGCCTGTACACCGTGCAGGACAGGCTCAGGAGAAGGTGAAGGAGGTTCAGCTGGTGGCCAACGATGTCTTCTCTCTGTTGTGTGTGGGTTACATCCCTTGCCAGCTCGACCACTTCTTCGTTCACACACTTACGTTTGTTTACAAGTTGAAAGTCAATACCGCCGTTGACACTAATGAGTTGTCCTTTCCTGGTGCCATGCTCTAGCGACTGAGTTAGCTGGGCTCTAAAACACAAACACCATTGTCAGGGTATTGGTGTTTCAGTTTGTTCCAGAGATAATCTTTCATCTCGCTAAGTGTTGTTTAGTTTGATTTTTTTATTATTACATTGGTTGGTTGGCTGTGGGTTTGTTTTAATCCACTAGTTTTTAGTTTGGCTATGAATTTGACAAAAGTTCTTTCTTAGTTACATATGTGCTGCATGCTTAAAATCATACCAAAAACAAAACATATACGAGGGGTAATGCACTTTAAGTCAGTCTGTGGGTGTCGTCCCCTCTTATTTATGTATGTATTTATTTATTTATTCATTGATATTTTTAGTCGTATGGGTATAGCCAGGCAGGCACTCACACACACACACACACACACACACACACACACACACACACACACACACACGCACGCACGCACGCACGCACGCGCGCACACACGCACACACACACACACACACACACACACACACACACACACACACACACCACACACACACACACACACCACACACACACACAGAGCCAACCTTCCAACAAAGTTGACTTCCTGGCAGACAGCAGCCTTTTGTAAAGGTGGTGTTGTTTCAGTTTGTTCCCGACAAAAGAGACCAAATCTTTTCTCTCGCTAGGTGTTGTTTTGTTTAATTCTTATTCATTACTTTGGCTGGTTGGTTGGTTTGGAGTTCCAGAGTGGGATGAAACTCTCGTTGCAAAATACAGCGAAGGAGAGATTTCGTCTCTTTTGTTGTCTCGAACACACTGAAATAAGAATACCTTTACAAAAGGCTGCTGTTTGTCAAGGAGTCAATTTTGTTGGAAGGTTAGCTGTGTGTATGTATGTATGTGTGTGTGTGTGTGTGTGTGTGTGTGTGTGTGTGTGTGTGTGTGTGTGTGTGTGTGTGTGTGTGTGTGTGTGTGTGTGTGTGTGTGTGTGTGTGTGTGTGTGTGTGTGTGTGGACACTCGCAAACTGGCGCCTAAGTTTGTTTTTGTTTTTTACTTTTTTTTGTTACAGCATATTATACATTTGTAACCGAGAACCAATTTTTGTAACATTCATAACCAAACTAACACCGGTGAATTAAAACAAACACCAAGCCAACCAAACCAGGTAATGAACAAAAATCAAATTAAATAAGACTTAGCGAATATCAAGATTTCGTATGGAATAAACTGAAACAATAACACCCTGACAATGGTGTTTGTGTTTCAGAGCCCAGTTAGCTCAGTGGGTAGAGCATGGCAGCGCTCTAATGGTGAGAGCTTTACGTCCTCCAGCCTGCACACACAGGGCAGTGAGGGACACTGGCCTGCTCGGACTTTTAGCCAACCAACGTTCTGGTAGCGTCTTTGTTTCGACCAATCAAACGCACGCAGGCCACCCGGGTCTTGTACGGCAGGCACCCCTACCCCTCCACTGGACCCCCTCCCTCATTGCCTTTAGACAAGAAAGGAAGGAAGGAAGGAAGGAAGGGAGGAGCGAATATGTGAATGAGAGAGAAGGAATAAAGCAGGAATGAAGGAAGTGTGTGTCTAGGTGTGTGTGTGTGTGTCCGTTTCTTGGCGCGTGGTGTGTGTGTGTGTGTGTGTGTGTGTGTGTGTGTGTGTGTGTGTGTGTGTGTGTGTGTGTGTGTGTGTGTCAAAATGCGCATGTGCATGTATGTGTATGTGTATGTTGTGCGTGCACATGTGTGTGTGTGTGTGTGTGTGTGTGTGTGTGTGTGTGTGTGTGTGTGTGTGTGTGTGTGTGTGTGTGTGTGTGTTGGGGGGGAGGAGAAGAGCAGAAAAAGAAAATCATATAAGACTGATACCTAAAATATTATTACACACACAGCGCGCGCGCGCGCGCGCGCACGCACACACACACACACACACACACACACACACACACACACACACACACACACACACACACACAATTTTTGCTTTTGCTTGGTGGATTGTGGGCTCTTCTTCTTCAGAACATCTTATCATCAAACAGGAAACCAAAGACAACGACTCATCAGAAACGAGACTGACTGAATACCTGTGTGGGCCTGGAAAGGGCCTGTTTGTTTTTGGGGAGGAGGGGGGGGGAGAGGGGGGCACTGAGATGCGCGAAATAAACGACCAATGGTGTTCACGCTATGAGACAGCAAGCCTCCCAGCGACATCAGTCCACTATACAAGGGCCTGCAGTCCCCTGATTTCTCATTGCTCTGTCCACTGACGAGATGAAACGTTCTTCGGTATCGGCGCCACAACAGGACCTGGCAGCTAAGAGACCCAGGCTGGTGGATCCAGCGGCCTCTCAGCTAACACACAGGCTGCTGCCGTACCTCACGGACCTGCAGGAGGGCGCCCCAGGCTGTTCGCAGTCTGTCCCCAGAGATACTGGATTTGGCCAAGGCAATCGTGAGGAATGACGATCGCACTCGCCAAGCCAAAGCCGGGGAGAGACTGGAACGCTCCTGATTTCTTTTGCATCAGGCCCTTTTCAGGGCCACCTTAAAGTTCACAGTGAGGTGCACATCTCGTTGCAAAGTTCTGACATAGGGCTTGTGTGAAAAGCTATACTTAGAACAAAATTCACGCACACACACACACACCACACACACACACACAACGCACGCGCACACACACACACACACACACACACACACACACACACACACATTTTCCACATGTCCACACAGACGCATACATCACTGATCATCGGCTATGGATGTTGTCTATACCTTCAAACGCCAGGGCCGCACACTGTGTGGCTTTGGTGGTTAGACGCTTCGCCTTCACCAGTCCTTCTACCAGTCTCTCCACAAAAGGAAGAAAAACAAGGCTGCTGTGTGTCAAGAAGTCAAGTTTGTTGGAGGCTGGCTCTGTGTGTGTGTGTGTGTGTGTGTGTATGTGTGTGTGTGTGTGTGTGTGTGTGTGTGTGTGTGTGTGTGTGTGTGTGTGTGTGTGTGCATGTGTGTGTGTGTGTGTGTGTGTGTGTGTGTGTGTGTGTGTGTGTGAATGGCTGCCTGGCTTGCCTACCCATACCACTTTTAATATCAATGAATGAAACAATAAATAAAATAATAAAGAGGGCGACACTCACAGACTGACACCTCGATTTGCTGGGGTTTTTTTTTTTTTTTTGTTTGTTTGGTTGGTTGGTTGGTTTTGTTTTTTACATTATTATACAGCATATAGTACATATGTAACTGAGAACCAACTTTTGCAACATTCAAAACCAAACTAAAACTGGTGCATTAAAACAAACACAGAGCCAACCAACCAAAGCAATAAATGAAAATCACACCAAATAACACTTAGCCAACAGATAGATTTTGTCTGGAACAAACTGAAACAACAATACCCTGACAATGGTGTTTTGTGTTTTAGAGCCCAGTTAGCTCAGTGGGTAGAGCATGGCAGCGCTCTAATGGTGAGCTTTACGTCCTCCAGCCTGCACACACAGAGCAGTGAGGACACTGGCATGCTCGGACTTTTAGCCAACCAACGTTCCGGTAGTGCCTTTTTGTCGACCAATCAAACGCACGCAGGCCATCCGCGTCTTGTACGGCAGGCACCCCCTACCCCCCATCCACACGGCACCCACTCCCTCTTCCTCATCCCCTCTTGACAAGAAAGGATGGAAGGAAGGAAGGAAGGAAGGAAAGAAGGAAGAAATGAGGAAAAATGAGTGACTATGTGAATGAACGAATTAATGAATGACTGAACAGAAAAAAAGGAAGTGTGTATGGTGGTGGTGCAAGTGTATGGGGTGCTCTCTGTGTGTGTGTGTGTGTGTGTGTGTGTGTGTGTGTGTGTGTGTGTGTGTGTGTGTGTGTGTGTGTGTGTGATTTTTTCGAAATTGGGTTTCTCCACTAGCGATAGAGTTCTTACGCCTTGAAACCTTGTTTCTCGTCTCGTGTACCTAGTGTATACACTTCAAAACATTATATACAAATCAAATCAATAAATGGAAATAAGTAAACGAAAAGAGACATCTTAAATGTTCATGTTCAAAATCAGGATATCAACCTTTTAACTACAATTACAGACGACATAGAATTACGTTATGTTCATTCAGACTGGAAACCACGCACACCTACATTTTCTTTGACAATAAATGATCAGAGAATGACGCTAAGAAACTAACGATCCTGGGGAGCGAAGGACAGCAAAGAATCTAACGGTTAAATAACTGACCATTTGCTGACGTGACGCGCATCCCACACTAGTCCACAGAGAGAGAGAGAGAGAGAGAGAGAGAGAGAGAGAGAGAGAGAGAGAGAGAGAGAGAGAGAGAGAGAGAGAGAGAGAGACCAAGACTGACTTATTATATCTGTTTTAAACATTTATCTTCGGAACCTGTGTTACACATCTCCGGTCTCCAATTTGATTGAAAATCATCGACAATTTCATGCGCATTCCAATTTTGTGGAATGTCAGATGTTCTGCTGTTCAAATCTAAAGTTAAGATTAAAGTTAAAAACACTTCAGACAGGGCTAGTAAAGGTAGTAAAGGGCTAGTAAAGCATCAGCAATACAGGCTTCTAGATCAGTGATGCCATTTTCAATAACGCAATAATAACGCGATTTTCTGGTGGCACATACGCACAAACATTATTGGTCACGGTCCAAAAGGACGTTCAACTTGCCATTAACGATGTGTTTGTGTGTGTGCATGTGGCGCACGCGTGTGCGTGTGTGTGACTGTGTATTGGCGTGCGATCCATATTGTGCATGTGTTTGTGTGTGTTTGTGTGTGTGTGCGTGTGTGTGTGTGTTGTGTGTGTGTGTGTGTGTGTGTGTGTGTGGTGTGTGTGTGTGTGTGTGTGTGTGTGTGTGTGTGTGTGAGTGAAAGAGAGAGAGAGAGAGAGAGAGAGAGAGAGAGAGAGAGAGAGAGTTTGTTGTGGGCGTATTTATGTTCCTGTGTGCGTGCGTATGCACTTATGTGTGTATGTACGTGCGTGCGTGCGTGTGTGTGCACACAGAACATACAAGGAGGACAAGGTGGTTCATGTATTGTACACAAAGTGTGATAACTGTAACAACTGTAACACT